>NDXB01011243.1:276650-423662 GCA_002631895.1 Agapornis roseicollis
GGGGGGGGGGGGGCTCCGCGGCGCGGCCCGGGGGCAGACGGCTGAGGAAATGATGGCCGGGCTGGGGAAAGGGCCTGCCTGGGGCTGCTAAACTTTGTTGTCCTTGGGCTCGTCTCCTTGTGGTGTGCAGAAAATAATTCTTCCGATAACTTAGATCCTGGCACTGCTGCGGGGTTGGGGTTTATTTTTGTTCTTATTCTAAGAAAGATGGATTCTTTCTGCCAGCCTAAATCGCCCATGCTAAGTAATCAATTTCCAGCGACTTTAGATGCTGGAGCAACATGTTCTCACTTGTGTGCACACCTACTTAGTGAGCTTATGTGGAAACACTGCTGCAATGCAAGCGGCCCTTACCCTTCTGTTTTTCTTTACCTAAATGCCTGAAGGATTGCTTTCTCAGCATTCTTGGGTTTGTGGACCCCTGATGTTCTCTAGCTGAGCTGTATATATATTATTGTCCCTTAAAGTCAGCCTACCCACAGGACATTTGACATATAAGTAGTCCTTACACATGCAGGGACCACGGATTTCAGGTTGAGAATTGCTCATCAAGGACTACATTTTCCCCAGTGCCTTATGGAGCATTATGATTCTGGCTTTATTACGGATGCCCCAGCTGATGGGTATTCTGTTATACCAGTGACTTTGCTGTTGTTCCATACTGTAAAAAAAACCCAGAAACACTGCTTATAATTATATCTGAAGCGACCACCTGCTGATTAATGCTGGATACATAGTTTAGAGACACCAGTGTCCAGCTGCTAAGAACTATGTAGGATTTAATCACATTATTGTCATTAAAAAGAACTCTGTAACTTTGTCAAGTATGAGTCTTTATTCTTTTCCTCTATTATAAAAAAATGAAAGGAAGAAGTGAGTTGTCTAAGAAGCATCTGTACTAAGCAGACTTACCTAAACCAGTAAAATTGCAGGGGTGTCAGTGCAGACAGGACCACGCCATACTAGAAGTCAAGGAAAATGAATAACAGAAATCGCCACATTCTTAAAAAAATCTGGATCAAAAAAAATAGCATTAAAAGCGACGCTGTTTGTTGGGAGACCTGCTTCACTAGCTAGGGGGTACGAGGTGAGATCATGTCACAGAAATAGCCTCAGTTTAATTTCCTTACTCTTATCTTGCCTGTGATATCAAATGAATGAGATAGGAAATACCAGAGTTTGGCTGATACTGTAAAATAGCCTCATTGCACACCCAGTAGCAACACATGAGGTGGGCCGTCTCTGTCCAAGTTGTCTGCGGAGTACCATCCTGGATGGGCTTAGTAGGAGCACATTCCTGCTTGATGTTTGCACGGCAGGACACACTGCTGCTGCTTTGGGGTTAAATAATCTGTTGTGCTTTTTGCTTTAGAACAGCAGCCTGGTTTTTCAAGATGCAATAGATGTGAAATGTATGTCAGCTGGCTCATGTTGATTCATGCTCTAAGGATAATGTTCCTTAAGGTTGTCTTGCTGAAGTGAGAAGTGATGAAATTTCAGTTGAATTATGGGCTTCTTAGGACTGTCTTAAACAATCAGCTACAGTGTGCAATAGCCTGTTCTGTGACGTTATGTATCTGTTCCTGCCTCTCAACAAGAAAAAAAGGGGGTGTAGGTTAAGCTGAAAGAACCTCAGAGTATCTTTTATAAATCTGACTGCTGAGATAGCCAGGTCCAGTTTGCACTCATTGTTAGCTTTACAAATTCTGCCAATGTGCCCATGCCAAGTATGAAATCTGACTTGCTCTCTCAAGGGAGCTTATGTCTTGAAGCATCAGCAAGTGAACCAGCTGAAGTGCAAGTGAACATGATTTGGAAACGGTACAGAAAGGTGATTTAATCCTGTTTCCCGTATAAGGCTCATTTCCTCCAGCTCCTGGGCTGTGACCTAGTCTGGTGTAGTCACCTTCAGA
Organism: Agapornis roseicollis; assembly: GCA_002631895.1. NCBI lineage: Eukaryota > Metazoa > Chordata > Aves > Psittaciformes > Psittacidae > Agapornis > Agapornis roseicollis. Next base: position 278,564 of record NDXB01011243.1, read on the forward strand.
TTGCTGTCAGTGAGCAGCGCCAGAGCATTTATACATCTCAGGAAGGTATTTTGGAACAAAAATCTCTGTTCTAATCAGAGCAGTGCCAGTGATGGACTTATTCTGGGGAGGCTTCGTCTTTCCCCCAGAATGGAAAAGTTTCTTGGAGAATCAGGAGTGGTCAAGAGGTTGATTAGATGATCATAGCGGTGCTTGATGCCATGTGAAAGTGGGAGCTGGATCTCAAATCAAATTCATACAGATCTCAGTCTATGACAGTGCTCTGGGGACTTATGAAATCCTGCTTAATTGTATCACTGAAGTCGAGATGAGGATTTCTCACAGCCCGGTATTCTCCTTGGTCCATTTGTCAATCACTGGCACTTCTCATTACTTCTCTGCAGCTCAGCAGAGCTGACAGTGTGCCCCGACCACCTGCGTGTCCTTTGTATTCTAACTATTGGTATGTGTCAAGGTCAGGATGCTTGCATGTATCCAGAGAGCTGTTGCATATACTCATGTATGTCTCTGTAAGACTGAGTTAATCAAAAATACTAGCTCTCCTATGGGTGTAGCAGCTTACTGCATGTTTGTGTTTGCATTGACCGAAGCGGGAGTCATCTGTTTCTCACCCAGAATTAAACAGATGCTGCTCTGCCCATCCTGCTGGAAATGAAATGGTCTTTGCAGGTTGGTGCCAGCTGTTTCATTATCACTGCTCTTTTTAGCAGGTTTTTGTTTCAATGGAATGCTGCTTGTTTTATTGAGGAAAAAGTACCTGTCTTGGTGCTTGGTACCATCAGAGTGTGTTGTGGTGGGTGGGTATCCTGGATGGTGAGATGGATTAAAGGAGGTACAAGGAAGGATAAAAGATGATTGTTGGGTGATTTATAGACACATGGTTTCCTCCCCTCATTTCTTTAGCTTGGCTGTCTACCATCTAATATTCCAAACTTTTAGGAGCTGAGCACCGTATCTCTTCTTGCTGTGCCTAGTCAAAGGAGACTTGTGCAGGATGGTGAGGCTGGCAGAGAAGTAGATGTTCTCTGGCCACTTACATATTACGTGACTTCTTCAGGCATGTTTGCTCTTTGGAAGAGCACTAGGTTTGGAGTAAACTGCTGGAAAACTCCGCATTTATTCCTTCACATAAGGTTTAATAGCTTACCAGGTATGTTCAGTTTAGGAAAACCAGGAGAACTTGGATTTTCAACTTGCCATCCCCACAGGGAAGTCCTTTCTGGAGGAATCATACTTCTTTCTTTTCTTGGAGGGGAGCAGTAGGAAGGAAAAGGAGAAACATGAACCCATTCATTTTCTTCTGGCAAACTCTTCCCCCTGTTGAAGTTGCATATTACTTTGTCTTGGTAAAGTTCAGTGAGGTAGTTATTTGTGTGGAGTAACGAAAGGGCAGGAAATCCAGTGTCTAGAAGTATGGGCATGACAAGTCATTACACATTAAGGCCTTTGGCTGCAGCTGTTGCTGCTGTACTCTCCCTGACATGATGTTCGCCTGCCTGCCTGCTGGAGCTCTTATCGCCTTCTTTGTTATACAAGATGCTGATGCTGTTTGAAATTGGTCATCTTCACTGCTGCCCCTCTCGCCCAGCAGTGATAATGGGGACAAGTGGAAATCGGGCTGCGCATTTGGCTGCCGTGCTGGAATAGGCGGTTATTAAAACTTTAAATTCCTCCTGCAGTATTTGATGCAGTGCTGGAGCTTTATGAACTTCTAGAAAGCCAAATTATGTACTCAACCGCTGCTGTTGGTAACTGGACAGCGGGTTCTTAAATATTTTCTTTAGAGTGCTGTGCAGTGCTGCTTATCACATGTCTAATTTGAAGTTACAATAACTGCTTTCATGGTGCTTCTATGGAAGACTGACCAAGGGAATTTGCATATTAAGTAGTCAGATTTGTTGCTCACAATTGGACTAATAAAGTAGGGCTATGCACGGCTTGCACGGGGGGGTTAAACAAGCATCTCATGACTGAGCAGTTAGTAGCATTGATGCCTACCCCTTGTAATCAGAGCAGTCAAAGAGTCTCCCACCTCCAGATTGTGTTTTGACTGTTAGTTACAAGCTGTGATGGTGGGTGCCTGCACACAGCACCTTTCTGGGGTTTCATTCCCATCTAAAGGAGGTAGCTGTAGACATCAGGTTGTTCCTGCTGGTTTGTAATGCAACCCTGTAATATGGTGCTGGATGTGGTTTTGCAAAACTCTCATTAAATCAGAGCTGGCATTAGCTGCTGGGTCTTGCTGTGGCTTTTTTTTATTGCTAATAAGAAAAGCTTAGCATGGCTCTTCCAACTTGCTCCGGTTCTCTCATGAGCTCCCCAAGAGTACGTGTGGTTTTTATCGGGCTCTGTAATAAAAGGAGCCTTTAATGACTTGGTTTCCTGCAGGCTGGGCATCCACAGCCCCCTTGAGATTCTTAGGATCTGTGGATCTTGTGCTGAGAATGCCTGATAATTCAGTCCCCAGTATTTTTCTACCGGAATATCACTTGGATGGTATGTCACTTCTCATTTGTAAATTAATAGACGCTGGTTTTGTTTTCAGGTGATAACAAGTAAGTCTTAGGAAATGAAATAAGGTGTTACTTTCACTGTTAGTAAAGGCTGATGAGCACAGCTGTTCAGTTTCCTTTTCGGTGGTGTTCCTTCATGTAATTGTTTTGTTTCTAGATGAAGTGATTTGTTTCAATTTCTCTATTTGGGATGTCAGTGTTCAAAGCACCAATGTCCTCCTTCGTTGAATACTAAGTGTAATAAATTGTACGTTCGTTGTGCTTTGGAGACTTTGGATAAATGGAAAAATATCAGTTGCCTGTTTGAATAAAATCTGAAAACCAGTGATCTGCTCTTAATGCAGCAGGTAATATGATAGCTATTATTTTTCATGGGAATGTTGAATAATAGAATTCATGAGTCACAAATTATAATACAGTTGAAGCCAGAAATAAAGATTTGCCTTATAGTTGAGTCTTGCCAATTCTTGCAGGTACAAGGAAGGATCGAGTTGGCCACAGGCAGTCTGGTTACCCAGCTCCTGCAAGAAAATAAATACCTGAAAAACTTCTGACCAGATGCCTGTGCATGAGAAGTAAATACAACTGCTGCTTTGTAAGCAAAAAAGGACTGTGATGCTTGAGGGCTTCCATTCAAACTTTCACCCTCTCTTGCAGGCAGCTGCCATGTGTAAAAGTCACGTTTTCAGGCAGTTGTTCCCAACTTGCTACCTCTGCTTCACTGCCTTAAAATTCAGACTCCTTTGCTACAAATACTGCTGTACCTCCTTTCCTTAGTCCTGAAGTAAGTTAGTTAGTTGTTTGTTTAAAAAATGGAATTGCTTATGCCTGCTGTAGGAAGATATTCTGTACTGGCCCGTGGGTACTTCATGAGCCTCCCAGTTCTTTCTCACTAGATTCAGAATGACTTTTTGAGCACGGCTGGTGCAAGATGTCCATCTTCTCCTGCAGAAAAGCCAGGTCCCAGTGTGTTCACAGCCATGTAGCATGGCCAAAGTACTGCTCTGAAAGAAAACGCAGGAAGGGCTGGGTTTTCCTTCCCTTGGGGTGTTCCCTGAGAAGAGGTGCAGCTGGGTGTGCAGCCATGAGCCTTCTCTGCCCAGGGCCAGTTGCATCCCTGTCTGGCAAAGGGAAGAGTATTTCCATGGGGGAGCTTTGCCATCCAGGAGCCAGGATGAAGCAGGGAAGTCGGTGTGCGGCAGTTTAAAGGCAGGAGTCCTTGGTTCACCTTCCTCTTTCCTACAAGCAGGTGCTTCAGGTAAAGCTTGTGGAGGTTTGCAGCTTTTGTTTTCTTTTCAGCTGGAAGCTGTGTAGGTTTCTTCTTTTGCAAAAGTTACATTATGAAATTGAGCTTTCTCAATCTTCTTAATTCTAGTTTCAAAAGCTGCTCCATTTAGACAGCTGTAGTCATCATCACTGTAGTAAAAATAGAGTAAGAAGGCGGATGATGTGGTTCTCAGTGTTGTCTTGCTAGTTTGGGATGGTGAATTTCAGCATGTGGAAAGGTGCTGACCTTGGGTGGATGCCAGGGTGATGTGAGCATTGCATGTGTACAGTGGGCTTTCAGAGGCATCTGCTTGCTTTGTTTACTGAAAGCCTATGGGCTCGTTTGCTTACAGCAAGACTAAGACTTTGGCGCTTGTATTGTGACTTGGCAGGGCTGGTATTGGGAACAAGTGTGCAGGGCACATTGGATCCTCTCACTGGGAAAGTCCCAGGGCCATGGCTGATGGTCCTGCTGGTGGGAGGTTAGTGCCTGGTATCTCTTGGCATAGGAGCGTACTGAGAGTGATGAGGTTCAATTGCCTGAAATTAGAAGGGAAAGGCTATGAAATGACCCGTTCTGCAAAGCGGGTGGAATACAAGGAGATACAAGAAAGCTGAAGTCAGTAATCTGACTTCTGGATGTTGAATGAAACACTTTACTCTCACTCTGTAACTGTATGTTACCAGCTATACCTTGTCTGGCTGACATCTAAGATTTGAAGAAAGAGAAACGCTCCCCTACTTGGGAAGCAGAAAAAGTGCAGGTGGGTTTTTGTTTGTTTTTAAGGAACACATTGTGATTGTGTTTCCAGTGTGAAAAGTACAGAATCTAATTCAGTGCTTCATCNACATCTAAGATTTGAAGAAAGAGAAATGCTCCCCTACTTGGGAAGCAGAAAAAGTGCAGGTGGGTTTTTGTTTGTTTGTTTGTTTTTAAGGAACACATTGTGATTGTGTTTCCAGTGTGAAAAGTACAGAATCTAATTCAGTGCTTCATCCTGAGTTACCAGTATCAGTAGAAGTGAAGCATCCAAAAGCAGAGTGCGTGCTCATTGCACTGCTTGTACAGTCAGTGGAAAATACCTATAGTGTAGTATGTAACTTGATATTTTACTGTCTTGACCTGTGTGCAGTAAATTATGCATGGTGTCTGCTGTGGTTTACTTAAGGTTCATCTGGAACCTGCATTTTGCATTTGCTGCCTTCTGCTGACCCGGGGCTGATCTCGCTCACAGCTGTTAGCCAGGTTTCTCTCCTGGCACACTCAGATTAGGTTTGTGTAAAACCTCTTTGAGAGACAGACAAAAGATGGGGCAGTGCAAACTGAGTAAAGGGGTTTTGTTCTGCTCCCTACCTTTGAAGCACATTGAAAACTATGTCTTAAATGCTGAATGGCACTGGAGTTTCTTAGGCTGCCTTAAATACATAAAATGACATGAGTAGCCAGTTACCCCAGACTTCCCAGTACTGAGAGATGCAGGGGCATGGCAGGTTCTGCAGGTAATAAGTGCACGAGCAATTAATACAAGCTATTAATTTGCAGGAGCTGTTCTACATCCAGTTGACCTATTAGGACCTAATGTGAAGCATTTGAAAATCGTGTTTCATAAAGTAGAAATACTGGTGGGGATAGGGATCCTTGCTGGTGTGCTTGCAGATTAGATTGCTTTAACAGCTCCTGCCTTCATTCTTTTCCCATCTCACCTCCTTCCATACTGGTAAACATGATTTAAAAGGAAAAAATCAAAGCCCTGCTCGATAGTCATTTATGGGAGGAGATGGGCACAGTTCTGAATAAGTGATTCTTTGTTTCCGTAGGAAGTCAGATGCACAGAAGGATTTTATATATATGTGTGTGTATATATATATATATATAGGCATGCTTGTGCTGAAGATTAGGTAGAAAGGAGAGGATTCAGGGAGTTTCAGTGTGATCGATCATGTGGTTTTCCCACATTCTCAGATATGAAAGGAAAGGCACTTCACAAATGGTAGTGAAGCGCTTCAGTAGTGTTCAGCGAGAACAGGTGCAGCCCAGGGGGAAAAGATTCGAGACTAAAATGTGGAAATATATCATCCAATGCTGCAGATTGCATGTTATCTTTGCACATATTTAATAGGGAAAGTCTACTGTTATCGATGCTTTTCTATAAATGGTAAAAATAGTTTTCATGAAATTATAAACCTTTGATAGTTTGTAACAACTTACAGTTTAATAATTGAAAATAAACTCAGCACCTGTAAATAATGCCCTCAGTTCAGACAGCATGTCATGCAGGAAGGCATTTTTCACCTTTTCCCAATGGAGATGAGTGCTCTTTGAGAACACTCTGGGGCCTGAGATGGCATCGGGAGCAGAGCGCAGGAGCTTGGGGTTGGAAGCTTGTTCCCTTTGTGTTTTTAAAATCCAGTCCTGGCGCTCAATTTCTGCTCTCACGCTGTGATCAAGGGCACTCTGGATTCAGGAGAAGGCTCTCTCGTGGCATTTACTTTGCCGCTTTATTTCTCCGCCACAGCACTATCATCTCCTGTGAATTCTTGTCTGTATGGGTAAATACAGTCTTTTTGTAAAAGAGTACCTACAAAATAGCAGATAGTACCTGCAGCTGGTGAATGCCATTTTCTCCTGCCAGTTGTTTTTTGGCCACACGCTGCTGCTTAAGCGCCTGAGCCTACTATAGAACATTGGCTATCACAGGATAATGGCTGGCTGGTGAAAAGGTAAATGATTTAAGTAAAACTTGTTAATTTACACACTTCATATGTACTGCATGAAGTATTTCTTGGCAGAGGTATAGAAAAGCACTGGACTTAATGCCATTAGAGTGTTTTCAGGTGCATTTGCTTAATTCGGGGTACAAGTAAAAGCTGTGTATGCCAGAGTAACATCTTTCATGCAGAATGCTTAGCTGTCAGTTGGGCTTTCAGCCACCAAATGCTTCTGAACCTCTCTTGCAGGAGTCATTGCACTGTATCCCTCTCCCCATAAGGAACAAAAAGGACCTCAGGGCCATGCTGGAAGCAGGGAGGGGACAATACCCAGGTCTCTGAACATGGAAGCATGTTTTGGGGTTTTTTGGTGCAGGTTCAGGTGTTGTTTCTACTAATTGCAAGCTCCAAGTTTGTTAACGGGTGGATTGAGAAGACTTGGGCAATAAGCAGTTTGGAAGTGTTAATGGGAAGCAAAGTGTAGCATATATGTTAAACAGTTAGGAAACCATAAATGTTATCTGAAGATTTGACTGCCAATTTCGCTAGCTCTTGCTGGATGTATTCACAAGGAGGCTATATTCGGTGGCAGCAGTAGTTAAACATACGTTCATATGAAGTTTAGCACTCTAGTGCTTCACACCTCTAAGTAGCAGCATCCTTTGCTGTTCCCGGATTTGGTCTGGTTGCCTGTTCAGGGGTGCCCTGCTTGCTAAGGGTGAGCAGATCTCTTTCTTTGCCTGTGCATTACATATGTCCAGTGCATGTAATGAGCAAACCTGCTGAAGGGGTGGTAAATTACAGGTCCCAGCTGAGGGTTAGCACTTTGAGGGGTGAAGAAGGGGAAAGCTGTCAAATATCTATTTAAAACTTTGTTTTTAAAGAGATGGAACTCGTTTGTGAGTTGCATGTTGATGACTTGGCTCAGGAAAGTACATAACAGACTGCATTTTTCTGTATTTTTCTGCTATGTGCCTACAGGAGTACATTAAAAGAACATGGGTTGCTATAAATACAGGCACTTCCCAAATAAAAATATGTTTTGTAACGTGCTTATCAATACTGGATATTATTCCAAAACAGGTTTAAATACTCATTTGAGATGAGTTTTCTTAGCCATTTGTATGTTGGGTTTTTCACATCTGTAGATGTGAAAGATAAATCTCCATTGTATCTTTATCCAAATCTAAAACTAGTTCTGGTGCCAAACCAGCTTGAACTGCAACAGAAAACCACACGACTATTGAAATCACATCGCTCGATTAAATCACGTGCTTTAAATCAGTCACACATTGTATAGCCTCGCACTGATGTTACTTGATGGAACATCCCGTCTCTGCCTTAACACAACTAAAACAAGCACATTCGTTGAACATGTCCAGGACACTCCAGCTGCTGCACTGATACTACATCACAAAAATAGCTCCAAAGATACTACAGGCTCATCTTTTATTCTTTAACTGAAACTCCTTCAGAATGGAACTAGAGAAAATACAGCCTTTTAGTCTCTCCTGTGGGAGGAAGAAGGAGCAGCAGCATTGTCAGAACAAGTGAGCATGGATATTGTGGTTTGGTATTGCAAGGCAGTACTGGAATGAAAGTCCTTGAGGTGTAAATAATCTAGTTCTTGAACTCTGGCTCATGGTAGAGACTTTCTGAACGAGTGCTTTAGCTCAAAATGAGAAAACACAATGCAGTGTACAGACAGATTATTTTCCTGTAGAACTCTGGAAATAATTCAACTGTATTTGGGCCATCTTTTTTCTTCTAAACAGCATGAACCCCTAGAAAATAGACAAGATTCTTCTCAATTGTGGCCGAGCTTCCTGGGCCACCCCCGCTTTTGAAAGCTCATGATGGAAATAATGCCATGTGTCTAGGTACCCGTTTCCAAAAGTTTTTCCATCTTTTGTTTCTTACAGGGAGAAGTGCTACCAAAACATGCTACTTAAAGGAAAACTCCAGCGTTTTGTGACCTTGTGTGTATCTCATCGATTTTAAAATCACATTTCTTTGGGGGCATGTACTTACATTTGGAATCATGCTGTTCCTGAGTGCAAGCTGCAGTCTGGGTCTCTGTTGGGCTGGCTTATGAACTGTGAATGAATGGAAGAAAAGGAACAGTTGCGGCCCCAAAGAATTTACAGTGTCTGAACTGGCCCATACAGGTTTGGTGGAAGCAACTTCTGAATTTTCTGAGCTATCCTTTTACATTTTAAGTCAAGTAAGCTTGACCAGAGGAGAATTCTTGAGGATCTCACCATCTTGCTGTTGTTTTTACCTTGCCTATTTAGCAATAATTAATGCTCAAAGGTACCCATGTTTTATAAGGTACCATTTCACTTCTGCTTGGATTGGCTTTGTAGTCCTTTACCCACCAAAGTCCAGTAAGGGTTTAGTTACAGACAAGGCTCAAGACTTGAGTGTTCTTTGTCTTCCTGGGAAGTTTCACAGCCTTCTAGCAGAATGACTCATCTGTTGCGCACTTAATTCTCCTGAACACTATCCTTTTAGTAATTGGGTTTAAGTTGAAGAGGAGGAGAGCTTATGGCTCGTGAGTAAAGTACCACTCTAGTTTTTTAGGCAGTTTGAAACTGAAATGCTCCATTAGTTTTTGGAGAGTCAGTGCCCAGCATTGGGGAAAACACTCATTTGAAAAAAAGAGGATTTGGGGTTCCATTTATCTTTAACATAGCAGGGATCATTTATTGCTGCTGGTGAGTATTTCTGGGTGGTTTTGACACAAGTGGAGACTGTTCACCACACCAACTGGGAGCAGAAATCTGGGGGAGGGGGTGTGTATTAACTGCTGAACACCCTCTTTGATGGGGTCTAGCTAACTGCTGCACCTTAGAGTAGCAATTACTCATGCAGAATAGGTGGGCACTTCAGTACTCGCCATTCTCAGCCCTCAACCATCCCAAGACGTGACCAGTCATGATCAGTTCCCAGGGAGCAATTTTTTCTCAAGAATTTATAAGTTAACTTTCTTAAAGCAGTGCTTACCACAGGTGCTCCAAAATAATGTGTTGGAACACAAAGGAATATTTCTTTTGCATTCTATATAACTGTTCACTTATGGGATATACTTCTTTTGGCTTTATGTATCCTGAAAAAGACAGGTGGTGTAGCTTAGGAATGCAAGTGCAGGTTTTTTACTCCAATTATGTTCTTTCTGATGATTATATTCAGGGAAAATGGCATGCCACAAGACCATGGAAGAAATGACATTAGCATTTTATCTTATTGTAGCAGGAAACTTACTACCAGGATGTAATAGTTTGCACTGAGCTCCACATTAGGAAAACATTATAAATACTTAGGTGGTGGGGGAGGAAGCCTTTCAGTTCCTGCCAGCGTCCTACTTTGTTAACATCTCTTGGCAGGCTACATCCAGAGGGATGCTGAGAGCACTGCTGTCTGATAATCAAGCCTGTTAAAACCCAGTATTATTTAATAAGTTTTAATAAGTAGTGACAATTCAGCTTAAAACCAGGCTTTACAAAGTCCAAGATGGCAGTGCTGGCAAAGTCTTCTGTATTTCCTAGTTCAGTGCTGTGTCAAGCAGAACATTCTGTCTTAGAAATTTTACCAACAGATCTAATCTGGTCTTAACCTTTTCAAGGTTTGCCTACTCAAGTATGTTGCCTGCCAGATTTCCAAGCTGAATTCATCTCCCGTTGATAAAGTGCACATCTGGCTGCTTGGTGCAGTCACTCTTCTTTCTTTCACCTGTTTCGTTTCATTATTATAAATTAATATGAGGTATCTGTACTGCTGCTTTTCTGATTCTTGTTATAAAACTTGTCAACTTTCACTTGTTTATATTGAAGGTTAATGAATCAGGAACCCTTTTTCTCACAAAACCAATGATTTTCTATCAAGGTATTTCACTGCGGATTATTATGTGTTAGTCAATTTTGATGCTAAATAATGAGCCCCTATGAGCTCTTTTTGGCTGGGGGAGCTGGGGTAAATGCTACTCAGTCGTGAACATTTCCTGGTGTGTTTTTCTCATGCTCATCCTTAGCTTTTACACAGGTTAAGCTCTTTGGATTATACAGGGTTTGGGTTTGATTGATTGGTTTGGTTCATATTACAGCCTGCTCTTTCTGTGGAAGTGCAGCTGAGACTGATCGAATGAGTACTGGGTGTTGTTGTCTTTAAATGTTCCTAGGTCTAGCTTTTCCGAACAGAGTGATTGTTGAAAACACATGTATTTTAATGGCTTTCTTGAAGTGGTAGTTTGGATTAAGAGCTTGGAACAGTTTGGATCAGCTCCTGCTCTTGCAGGTGTAGGTATCTAACCAGTTTGAAGATACCAGCTCTTCTATGATAACCAAGAGGAAAATGCTGTGCTGCAGGGAGGGGAAATGACTTTAGTTTTAGCTTTGTCATAAAAATAGGGCTGGTTCAGAATACTGGAGCTCAAATTTCTAGGTTTAGTATGACGAGAACATGAAAAGAGGATTCTTCCTACTTGATTTTTCCAGTCATCTCTAAGTAGCTGGTATTCATCTTGGATGTACCCCAGCAGAGATTACTCTTCCCACAGCAAAGGAGTCTCTTATTTCTTAATGCCTTTCTGATTATTATTTTAATAGCCTCTGTTGCTAGTAGTGCCTAAATATTGCTGTAATAGGGAGGGTCCTGGACACTGGCCATGGTTTTATGAACCAAAGCTACAGCTTAAAGTTAGCAGGAGAGAAGCTACTGTTAGGTGAAATCACTGCCTGTGGCCTGGCCTGAGCTGACAGCTGCTCAGTCTGCTGAAGTCCCTGATGTATGCTTTCTTTCCATTCCTAGTTTTGATACAGGCCTTAAAAAGCAAGGTTTAGCCTGGAGAAGAGAAGGCTGCGTGGAGACCTCATAGCAGCCTTCCAGTATCTGATGGGGGCCTATAGGGATGCTGGGGAGGAACTCTTCATTAGGGACTGTAGTGACAGGACAAGGGGTAACGGGTTCAAACTTAAATGGGGGAGGTTTAGATTGGATCTAAAGAAGAAATTCTTTCCTGTGAGGGTGGTGAGGCATTGGAATGGGTTGGCCAGGGAGGTTGTGAGTGCTCCATCCCTGACAGTGTTCAAGGCATGGCACTATTTAGTGTGGGGTGTTCCTGCTTATGGTGGGAGGGTTGGAACTGGATNAAACTTAAATAGGTTTAGATTGGATCTAAAGAAGAAATTCTTTCCTGTGAGGGTGGTGAGGCATTGGAATGGGTTGGCCAGGGAGGTTGTGAGTGCTCCATCCCTGACAGTGTTCAAGGCATGGCACTATTTAGTGTGGGGTGTTCCTGCTTATGGTGGGAGGGTTGGAACTGGATGATCTTAAGGTCCTTTCCAACCCTAACTATTCTATGATTCTATGAAACCTAAATACTTTCTTCGTATATTTGTTCTGTTTGCTGAGGGATCTGAAAGGGTTTCTTTCATGTTTACAATTTGCTTGCTGTGATGGAGTCTGAAACGCAGCCCTTGTTTTTCTGGATCTGGTGTTTGAGGCACCCTTGATTGGAGTTGCAGAAGCAGCACTTCATGGACATGGTTTGCTCATTAGAGCACAGTAATTAATTGAGCAAGCTGGGTGAATCTAAAGTGAGCTTGCATCCAGCTGCTTTTGTGTATTCTGGTAACTGCTGTAGCCAGCACTCAGTTACCAAAGGTCTCACCCTTAAATTTGAAGCTAGGCTTATATTCCTTTAAGAAAAAAGGGTGAGAAGAGGACCTGTTTCATACCTGCTTTAGCTCGGAACCAAAGACTTTTCCTACAGAAACTTAACTTTCAAGTCCAGAATTGACATAACCTGACTTTAATCTGCTATTACAGCACTCATGTCTAAATAATTTGTGAAGAAATGTGGAAAGTGCATCTATCCTGATGCACGATACTGCTTTTGCTTATGAGTAGATGATGACATTGGAGAAATAAGCTCCTTCAAGTATTATGGTGAGTACCTTTTTAGGAAAGGCAAGCAGAGCCTGTGGTCAAGACCTACTTCAGCTATTAGTGGGTACGTAACAGCCAATACTATTGCCAACATAATCACTGCACTGCCAGTTTCACTATGCTCTGAATTGTTGAGAAATAAATGTGTTTTCAGTCAAATTATGTTCTGTAGTCATCCTTTCACTTGAAAGGAAGTTACTTAGGGCATGTGCTGTTGTGTCCATTGGAAGCGCTGCCCTTTGGTGCAGGGCAAGCATTGCTCAGTCCATTAATAGAACTAAAGACTTATGTGCTCAGGGACTTTTTAAAGAGGTCAAATGAATTTGCTAAAGGTGGAAAGGCTCTGAATGCTTTAATCTGTTTTCATTTGAGCAATTTAAATAAAGTGGGCAGTTTCCTGTGCCTGCTTCAAGGTCCTTCCGTCTCATGGAAAGCAGCAGGCTTCTGCAGAAGCAGGTTCACAGCAGAAGCTGACATCCATGCTCAACATTGCTCAGAGAAGGCTGCCTTGTTTGTGCTTATAATTCAGGCAGTTTCAGTTAAATGCTTAAAGTTGGATCACATCAATAATCCTTGACCATAGGCTATTATAAGTCTATTTTTTTTCCTGAGTACATCCACAGGGGATTAAAATGGCCTTGAAAGGATGTAGTTTTAAGGCTACTTTGTTGAAGTGCTCCCATTTAACAGTAGTGTTTTGTCTGGATGTATGAGAGATACATATATATATATATATATATATTCAGGATGCAATAAAGGCTTGCATAGTTTTCATTCTAGGTTAGGAAGATGGAAGATAGCTTTCTAATTACCTGAGAATGTACTGGTATCCTTACATATTATTATTTGTCTCTAAGTCTGGGATATATATGGTTTTCTTAACAAAAAGTCTACATCAAAGGTAGGAGTCCTTATGGCTGAGAGGTTGACAAGTGGTTTTCAAAAGGCAGCTTGATCTTCTGAAGTTGCCTGGGCATTATTAGTAAATGGTGCAAAAAACATTAGATACTCTTTGTGCAGCTTTAAAGAAATCTTTCTTGCAGATATCCTGTCATGTGAACTCTGTCAGTATTAATCTGAACAACAGATAATTAAACTTGTAGAGTATGCCCAGCTTGTCCTCTGCTAAAGAAACCTCAAACCCTTGAATGCAGAGTTTGTGTTCACATCAGCCTTGTATGATACTGGTTTTGCCGTCTTGTATTATGCACAAAGAGTTCACACAAGAGGAAATTTGTTGCATTTGCCATCCGAAAAAGGATTATTCAGTGGAAATTGTGCTAATTAATGATGTAATTATTATCATTACACTTTTGTTACTTACTAAAGGATGTGACAAACCAGTATAAAATAAGACCTTAATCTGAGTACAAAAAAATAGGTAGTGGAAATGGGTTTTTTTAAATTCTTGGATATGATTTGTTTCCTTTCCTTGGTAAGTATTGGAAAATAAATGGGAGCTTTGTTCAGCCTTTGATGAACACTGATTCTGCATGGTTCTCTTTCTCTCCCTGAAATCTTCCTCCTTGGAGAAGGCAGTTGGAAACAAGTTTTAACCAGGAAAACTCAACTCACGGTGTGTTTTAGCCTTTCGTTCAAGGGGCTTTAAGCAACCTGGTCTAGCAGAAGGCATCCCTGCCTATGGCAGGGGGTTGGAGTTAGGTGAGCTTTAAGGTCCCTTCCAACCCAAAACATCCCAAGATTCTATGATGTGCCTCATTAAATCTCCATGGAAACCAGAGGTGGTACAACAGATGTCATCCTGCCAGTGTAGAGTAGCAGTCTCCAGAAGAGCTGTGGCATCTTAGGGCATGGAAGAGCAACTGCATATACTGTGAGACACAGGGTCAGGTACGTGGATGGGTAATAGGGAAATCATCCAACTTAGCTGTTACTCAGAAGAAGGTAGTCTTTATCTTGTTTCCATGCTCTCAGGTAGTCCTAACAGAGAACTTCTGTCTCAACTGCTCTCATTTTAGAGTTTAGTGTTTGTTTGCCTCCTGTGTTTTGTAATCTCCATCTGGAGAACAGAGCTGTCAGTCAATTGCTATAAACTGCTCCTAGGTCCCCACCACTTCTGCAAGTAGCTGCTTTGATTGCATTACTTAATGCAGCCACCTAGGCAGATTCCAGTGTCTGCTTTAGATTCTGTGGCTCTTTAGCACATTATTTTAAGGCAGATTCTATTCTTCACATAGGGTGAAAAATCAAATGTAGGGTTGGATCCACTGGTTTTTTTTTGCCCCACTAGGTTTACATGGCATACTGTAGAACTCAAGGCTGGAATTCACTTAGGCTGCGAGCATATGTACTTCCATGAATGGATTTTCAAGTTTATTATCTGGATTGTGGATCCAGAAAATACTGACTGGAGAAGAGAAGTAAATGAATGGTTTTGGTTTTCACTGGGGCATTAAGCCACCAGTCTGCCAGACTTCAGCCCTGTAGAAGTTGAGTGTGCACAGTCAAATGTATGAACGTTAAAATGGACCTAGTGCTTTTGGTACCTGGCTGTTTGGGAATACCTGGCAGCTCAGTGATGTGATCATTTAGTGTCTATGGTCATCCTGATTTGGTAATGCTGTGATGGGTTACTTTTTACTAATGGGAAACAAGGGACAGTAGTGGAGGAAGATGACTCTTGCTAGTTGAAATACTGTAGCAAGTAAAAACCTTGTTTGTGGATGAAGAGCCTCTTATGCTAAGGGCAACTGAAACATGGGGCAGGGGTTTGTTAGTCTGGGGTTTGGGTGAGTTGTTTTTGGTTTTAATCAACCTGCTTCAGAAATGAAGTCTCACTCTTACAAAACCTTGAGGATTTTTTATCCTGTGGCTGTAAACTTGCCAGAAAGGACAAATATCCCCAAAAGATGGGCTTGGTGGTAGATAGAAAACCAGGTTCGCATTCTGGGGAAGTCTGGAGCCATGCTGTGGTTTCATGGTTTTTGCTGTGTGACCTTAGATAGGATGCACATCAACAAGTGGAGTACTTGACTTTCTGCTCCTAAATCACTGGTTTGCTGGTGCTGTGTATGGCAGGACTGACTTGGCGGCTATTAAAGAAGACATTGCCACTTACTGTTAAGACCCAGTTGAGAGATTACTTTGCAGAAAGAAGCTTGACATCAGAGGAGTGATGAGAATGCATTATCCCACTGTTACACATCTGTCTCAGCTGCAGGTGCTTGGTAGGGCTGTGTGCCCGCAGGTTTGCCTTGTTCAGCTTGCATGGGCAGACACACTTCTTGGAAGTTACCAGGGTATCGTCCTTGGGAAAATGAGCGGTAGGTTTTAGTTAGAGGCTAAGAGAAAAGACTTCTTCAATGTGAACCAAGTTGAAAGCATCTAAAAATTGGTACAGAAGCAATTTGTAGTGAGTGTAAAATGGTAATTTTATCATGGAAAACTACCTTGTAAAATAGAGCTTAGCAAAGCAGCAAGTATCATTCTAAGAAATAAAATTTCTTAGATTAAATCTTTAAACGCCTGCTTATGCATCACCTGTTCCTCAAACCAAGCAATTGCCTTCCAGTTTTCCAAATGGCACCTGTGGAACATAAGATGGAACTGTAAAATTAAATCATTAAGATAATGTATGTTTGGTATGTGTATCAAGTAAGATTCCTATTTTCAGCTTTTACTGAGCTCTTTAATTTACTGATGAGCTTAAGTAGCTGAGATACAGTAATAGTACGTTTAGTTAATGGGCTAATGTGAAACTTTATCCCTGCCAATAACTGTGACGCTGGAATAAGTTCAAGATGTGGTGGTAAATTCTGTAGCTAAGCTAATTTAATCATTGGTCACTGTAAAAACAGCAACTTGGAAGCTCTTTTGTTCATTTCGTTCTGGAGCTTGTGACTACTGTACGTGGCGGAAGTGACATGGGAAGGAATGCCATGCTCACCTGCGTGTTCATGAGGAACATTAACCTGGCCATCTGTCTTGTGCGTTACACCTTGTTGCACAGATCATGTGAAAGTTAAGGTTTTAGAGCCTGCTGCAAATGAACACTGTGGTGAGATGGATCTGAAAATTGCACTGACTTCTGCAGCTCCTCCTAAGCAGTTTTACTGTTGGGGAACCCTATGGATTTCTAGGATCATTGTGAGATTTAGAAGTTTCCCAGGTAGCACTGAGCCACAGCGGTGACCTAAAAAGGTTTAAATTATGTTGAAACTAGATCTGAATCTTGATGGTGCTGGCTCTTGTTTCTGTTGGGGCATTGAACTATCTCAGCTTTTCCCTTGCTGCCCTTCCTTCTGGCCCAGTAAATGGGTTAAGAGCTGCAGGAATCTGGGTTTGCTTGTAATAAAGTACATTCACTGGTGACATCGCCCAGAAAGTCATCACCGGTTGCAGCATCATAAGTACACAAACGGTCCGCTGAGGAGGCTGTTGTGGCTGGCTTTAGTGCAGTTGCACCTAATCAGGGTGGAGCTGGCTGCATTGTTCAAAGGGAGTGATCACCTCAGCGCTTTCTATAATTGTGGCAGGATGAGAGATAAGGCTGCCGCTGCCTTTGATTTCCTTTTTCTTTTTTTAATGAAAATTGCACTGGTGCTGGAAGTTCTCCGGGTGTGTTAAACACAGACCAGATGTACAGCAGATGTCCCCGTCTGTCACTTAACCGAACCCAGAGAGTTTGTGATGACCTTGCGTGGTTGGGCTGTGGCTGTGTGACAAGCTGGCACCGGCTCTGCTGCTCCCATGGCTTAGGCCAACACAAAAAGCAAAGCTTCAGTGTAACTGCTGCTGAGCCAGACCCTGATCTGTGCCTTGCTCAAAGCTTGGCTGTTAGCGTGCAGAGAAGCACTTCCAGCACTTCCAATTGTAAGTTTTATGACAGGAGGGATGTCAGCCTGCAGTAAACGTCTTCAAATCCTTCCTTAGCAGTTCAAATAGATCCTTGTTCTGCAGTGGTTAGAGGGAGGAAGGGGGTTTTTGAGCCAGGATGGAGTTCTTTGCAACTGGGAACATTAGATCTTACCTTGTATTAAATCCACAGTAGCAAATGAGACTGGTCCATGCTGCTGGCATGGAGCAGCAGTCGTGTACTTGCATCACAGAAATACGCTGGCGTGGAGTTGACCAGTTGGAGATACTTGCTGCTTTATGGTTTTATCTGTTGTGTCTGAAGTTTCCCTGTTAACTGAATCGAGGGGCTGATAGAAAAGGGATTTAATACTTTAAAAGTGAAGTTGTTTAGTTGCATTGCTCCCCATGAAAGGAGACAGAAAAAAGTGGGTTTGGGGCATTTTTGGGGGGTGTTCTTTTGTTTTTGGGGCTTTTTTAAGTAAGCTCTGTGCAGCTTCCCACTGCATTTCCAGAGCTGTTCCCAGCTCTGCTGGTCTGCATACTGTGCTTATTTTGTTTTGCACATGAGAGACTGTGTGGATGCCAAGCTCTCAGCTATGATTGAGTTTTAACTTAAGCTATGCTTTGCAAAAGTCAAAAGAAGCATGTACTTTATGCAGCCTATCTCAAATAGAGTATTTTTCATGCTGCTGACAGTTTCTTAGTGGTTCTTGTCATAAGCTTCCAAGGAAGGTAGTCTAGTTGCGTGCTATAGATCGCAGATTAAAAGTCAGTCCTTGAGTGCTGTGTTTTGGGAACAGGTAAATCTTTATCCTGTTCTGCATCCAGATGAAAACATGCCTTTACCAGAGATAGGAGCAGTTTAAAGTCTAGTGTAAACAGTGCTGACAAGTAATTGTGTTGATAACGTCTGTCCCTTGAAGCTGTTTCACCACAGCACTACTAGACACTGTGAGGCTGAAGCTAATGCTGAGCAGCCAGTGTAGCTGCTGCTGTTCTCCCTGCTGGATGTGGAAGCAGAATTTGTGGCTTCAAGATTCCTCTGATGGTGTGTGATAGAGATAGATGGGTATCATCTGGCCTTGGCCCTGCCTGGCAGTGTTCCTGCTTCATCTGTGGTTGCCCCTTGACAGAGGCATTAAAGATTTGGGGTGGTGACTCTACAAAGGTGTTGACTTCCTTAGACATTTGTATCTGTCAAGCAAAGAGGTGTTTACATCATGAGCTCAATCAAGGTGATCGAGAAATACTGTGCTTGTGCTTCCAGTGGGAAGCTGGGTGCGCAAGCAGGACTCGGGAGTAACCACAGAGCTTTTGTAATGTCATATCAGAGCCATAGAATTAACACTAGGAAATAGTGCTGAGCTTTTGGTGGGAGACCAGTGTGAAAAACTTGCTCTGAAAAATAGTATTTGAAACCTCGAGGCATTTGAAATCTCAGAGCTTTGTTTGCATTATTGCTGTGTCTGACGCCACTTAGCCAGAGCGTTTGTAACTGTCTTGCTCTTGCAGCTCCAGGAGCAGTGGAATTGCCCTTATAAAACCTGCATGAACTGATGGGAGGCTGAAGTTCACCTCTTGGTAGCTGGCTCTTGGATGTGCATTGCACCTCATGTTAGACAAAATACACAAACATGGTTTAAATTTCTGTGAAAGGTGACCTGTGTTGTCACTGTGTGTCCCAGCACAAAGCACACGTCAATGCTGTTGGTGATCAGAATAGATCCTGTATGTGTTGGGATGAGTTGGGGTGTTAGGATCTGGTGTACCATCAGGGAGCAGATCTCAAAAGTCTGAAGCTTTTATTTCTCGCTGCAATACTGCTGGCTTCTGTGTTCTTTGAAATGTAAGGGGTGATGAGTGATGAGCTGCCTGGAAATATAAAGCTCTCTTGATATCTTCTGCAGTTCCTGTTGAAAATAAGGGAGAAATGGAAAATACAGTGTAATAGCTGGTAATTAGAGTAATTTTTTCTCTTTGTCCAGCACATTCATAAGCCCTCATCCTCTCATGTGTTTTATATTTCATGCTGTGAAGCTTCTGGATTGACTCGGCAAAGATTCAGTGCCTTGTGAATGCTGAGAGGCAAGGAAGCATCGTGCACATATGACTTGTCCAAGGCTGCCCGTAATTACCAGTGTAACTTGCATTTTATTCACTGTGGTTTCTTCTGTGTAATTAACTCCTTTTGGAGAAAGGTGTTTAATAGTTGAGGAGAGACCTGGAGGAACAGGGAGTGCACATTCCCTGCTCCTGCTTTGAGCAAAGCTTTGTGACATCCCTAGTGCCAGCACAAGTGAGCATCGTCTGGGGGTTCACAGTGCTGTTTGCCTGGTTGGCTTTGAGCGTAGGGGTGGCACAAGTGATTGATGGTACCCCCTTTCCCCAGAGGGACCACATATATCATCTGGCATGAGCACAGTCACATCTGGCAGGCAGCTCATGTAGGAGTACAAGCCTGGCTTTGAGTAATGGTGATCAGTCTGCTGTCCCCACTGGTTCCTGCCTTCTCCATCTGTTTTTTGTTTTCTTTAGTTTTTTTGCCTTCCCTCCTTCACCCCTTTCCAGGTAGGAGAAAGGGGAAGGAGCCCCTGTGGCATGTCGATGGATTTACTTCTCGAGCACAGCTTTGGTTTTGCTATGTTTACTGATTTAGAAAGCTTCACACCACAAGTTTATGTCTTGTCTGGCTCAAAATTAACTGGTTTGCTACACCTTTATAATATGGTTTTGAGTCTGTAGCTTGGTGTTTTTATTACACATCCATTTAAAGGCATGTGACTTGAATTTCTATCAAGAAATGTAGTTTTTCTTGTAGTGCTCATTTACCCTCCCCAGTCTACCTTCCTGAAAAAGCCTAAAACTCAGCCTAGTTTCTAGCATTGTTTGTATATCCATCCATCCATCCATCCATCCATCCATCCATCCATCCACATCCAGTTGGAAAGCTCATGTTTTTCTCGGTCCCACAGGTCTGTTACACTACCCTGAATAATCTCAGGCTGAACTTCCTTTCGTTTGCACATGAAATCCTGCTGCTCCTTCATTTCCTTGTTAGGAATATTGAAGTGTTCACTAAAATATTTCATTTGTAAGTCTTTTACTACTGTCCCGGGACGCTTCCTTTCCCAAACACTGTTCCTGCCTTGCCAAAAAGTAACCTTATTAAGAAATAAAAATGCTGAAAACTAGAAATAAACAGATAATATTCTGTCATTTTCCTGCTGTGTTCCTCAGCTACTTAATGTAGCCTGTGCTATTTAATGTAATTTAAATTGTCTACTTCTTAGATGTAATGCGTTTCCCACTGTTTGGCTGTTTTTTTCTGCAGCTCTCCTTTGTACTGACTCTTCTTCCTAGTGCTGTTATAATTCAGCTATCGGAAGGATCACACTAGGAAATAATGCAAAGAATATTATTAGGATGAGCTGTATCTAGATGTTGATACCAAATTACAAGATACTTTATGAGGGAATTGGAGCAAAATAGATTTAAAATGAGACTTACGTGATAGAATACTACTCACTGATTGTGGGGAGGGAAACCCTTGGGACTTACTAAAAGAAACTTCTTGGATAGTAAACTGTTGTTTTGCATTTCATTTGTCTTAGAAAAATACTTTGTTTGTAGCTGATCCTCAACAAGCAAACAATATTGTAAAGAAAATATTTTGGATCATTAGTTCAATTTCAGTATTATTTAGTTAGCTTCTCCTGACTGTCTTCAAATAATCACCCACTGATGTTACTGAGATTGATGCTGCTCCGCTGTTGGACCTGTGCATGCCGGCACTTAAAGCAAACCAGACAGCACCTTTGTGTCACCTTCTCCTCGCTGGCCTCATCCTCTGCAAGTTTTGGTCTGTGTCGTTTCCTTGGTGGTTTATCATTTCTGTCCTTATCCCATGGAGCCTAGCAGTTGTCAAATCCCATCTTTTCCACTGAGAGCAGTTTCTGGAAATCTGGCTTAGCCTTTCTCGTTCAGATGGACTGGTTTGGTGATTTTTCTGTTGGGTGCTCTTGCTCCTTTCCTCACGGTTCGTTCAGAATCTTTCTCATCTCTCAACACTTAAGCAGTTGTCTTCATCTTTTAGATATTTTCCTAAACAAAACAAAGAAGGCCAGTGGAAACATTACCAGATCTTGCCGGATTCTCCTGATACTGGTGTTATTTCAACATGGTGATGTTATCTTCTAACATGTGCCTGTATCTGCTCTTAACTCATGATCCTGATACTAGTATCATTTCAACATTTTGACACTTTTTGATGTTATCTTCTAACACTTGGCTGTATCTGCTCTGAAGTCATGACCCATGGGATCCCTCCATGTCAGCCTTCCCCAGTGCTTGTTTCTTGTTGTGTGTTGGACTTCATAAACATGTGCAGACATGTGGAAGCACAGAAAGGCATTGTTCTTGCAGCTTCCAGTCCTAAAATGGAGCATGTCCAGTCCAAATGCTTCCTTTACTGTGAGGATAGTGAGGCGCTGGCACAGGGTGCCCAGTGAAGCTGTGGCTACCCCATACCTGGCAGTGTTCAAGGCCAGTTTGGATGGGGTTTGGAGCAACCTGGCCTACTGGAAGGTGTCCTTGCCTGTGCCAGTGGTTGGATCTGGATGAGCTTTAAGGTCTCTTCCAATTGAAATCATTCTGGGATTCTGGGAACTGCATTGCCAGGCTCTCCGTGTCCTGTCTCCGTGTGTGCATGGAGACTTTTCCAACACACGCTTTGGCCAAACTGGGACAGTTTCTTCCACCTGTTACAACAGCAGCAAAAGGCTAATGCTACAAGCAACATACACTTCTGTTTCAAAGAAAAAGGAAGAAATTCACTATTTTATTCTTAACACTATTTTCAGAAGCAGGTGAAAGATACTTGAAGAAATGGAGTGGGAGAGAAGGGCTCACGCAAAGGCTGATGGCAAAGGAGGCATTTCCCCAAGGGCTTAAATTTTTACATCAGTTGCTGGAGGTAACTGGGCTGTAAGAGGGGACCAAAGCTGTGGCCTCTCTTACAGGCCTACCATGTGGTCAGTAACTGAGAAGGAGGAAAATCTAATTCAAGACTGAAGCAGAGGTCCACCTGTCCTCCTCCAGACGCTATAAGCTTCTGATGTCTCATTCAGTGGTTGAATTTGCATTATTTAATTTGACAGTAGGCCCTTTGAGGCAGAAATATTATCCAATTTGATTACAGTTCATGGATGTATAAACTAGGAATTACGAATGCTTTAGCTGGATATTGGCTTTTAGTATGAGACTCTTCTGTTTCCAGCTGCTCATACTCATCTGGTCTGCTTTGGAGGAGACAGCAGTACTGTGATCCACAGTGATAGCGACATAACAAACACAACAGCTGTTAAAAGTTCTATCTGCATAGACATTTTCTGACATTCTGTTAAGAAACTGATTTAAATATCTGGATATATCTACATAAGCTCACTCTAAAGAAGCGTAGATAACCTTACTGATTCCACTGCTTTGATGGGAAGCTGGGGGGAAGGGAAACAAACTTTCATAATTAAAGTTATAAGACAGTCTGCAAGGACTGGAGAAATGCATCTTTCCTTATGAAAAATAACACTTTATAGTTTTCCAGGAGCTAGTTAGTTAGGAGTTAGTAGGTTAGACAGTATTAGCTACCTCCAGGATCCTGGGGTACTCTACCTGTGAAAAGATAACACATTATATGCTGCTAGATCTGACACAGGGAACAGAAACAGCCTACTGCTTGTCTGCCACTGGTTTTAAGTCACCTTGAGGTATTAAACAGTCTAATAAGGAATGCTTGACTATGGAAGGGATTATGAGCAGGGCTTTCATTTCACATGTGTAGGGACACCTGGATGGCAGATGTGCTGGATCGGAGGATGCTGGATTCAGATGAAACTTACCGCTCTGCTCACCTGCCTGTCCAGCCATCTGTGAATCACCACAGTCCCATCTCCTACCCTGGCTCCTGCTGCATCTAGGAGTTCCTAACTGTGATAGGTTTGGGTTTCTTCTCCTGTGTGTGTTGAGCCCTGGGGGGTTCATTATGTAATTATCAGGTCTTCTTACCACCTTCTTACTATTGCTTCTGCCATTAACATGGATGGACCTTAGCAAGACCTGAAAATTATATTTGGTATTTGTGCTCTGTGTATGATGTAAATAGTGCAGTTTAAACAGGAGGGAAACAGTGAAGGAGGCATCTTTAAGGCAACTCTCTGGTTAGAACAAGTCCAATATCCAGGCAGATAAAGAGCATCTATGATCACTTTGTAGTAATCCCTCTGGCAGCCTAGGAAAAGCCTTTGTAAGGCCACATAGTTCTCCCTGAGAAAGGCTGCTCTTAAGCAAGGTCCTGTATCTTGTCAGCAGCTTTTTGCCCCTCTTTGGGATGCACAATACCATCTAAATATCTGTGAGCTACTGGGGCAAGAACAGCCTGAATTATTTTTGGAGTCTCAATAATGTGCTGATCTTTTCCTTTTTGAAAAGTAGACTGTTAATGGTCTTCGTATTTCCTTCTGAATAAATCTCTTGCCAAAAATATCAACCATTGCCGTCTATTGAGATGGGCAACTTTCAGTATTGCTTCAGAGAGAACATGCCTTCTTGGCACTTATAAAACTATTCATATTTTCAGGCAGGATATTAATAATTTCTTACTTATGTTGAAGTGATGTAAGATGAAAAATTAATGTGGATGTTACTTGCTCTCCCAGATCTTGCAAGCCAGCTGTGCCTCTGATGTGCATGGTCTTAAATGCACTCAACGTTTTCTTTTGAGCTCTAGTTTACTTCCAAAGTGAGAAATATAAACCTGACACTGTAAATACCTGTCAAAGCGTTTCAGACTCCTGATGTTTCAGTGCTTTTCTGACTACTCTTTATCATTTCTATTACAGAAATGGGAAAGTCCTTTAATGTCATCCAAAGCTTTGAATGTAGAAATTCATGCAGTGATGTTTATCTTTAGCGACTAAAACGTGAGGTGGAAAGTGAAAGATTTGGGCCCTTTTACACGTTAGGTTTTTTATGTGTCTTCAGTTTTTCGTTATCCCTTCTGCTCCATCTATCCATACAACTAGAGAGAGATTAATGTTTCTTCAGGGGAGTTATAAAGCTTTTAGGGGATCGTTGAAGCACTTCTAATAAATGATAAACATGCTAAAGACCTTTATAAATACTGGCTTGCGACACCAAGTTACATTTAAAGGCT
This sequence comes from Agapornis roseicollis, assembly GCA_002631895.1. NCBI lineage: Eukaryota > Metazoa > Chordata > Aves > Psittaciformes > Psittacidae > Agapornis > Agapornis roseicollis. The sequence goes on from NDXB01011243.1 coordinate 303,023, forward strand.
TAGTGCTTGGATAGATGGCTTGTTAGGCTGGATTTGGCTTTAGAGGCATTTGTAGAGTCACTTTCTTCCACCATCTTTCTTTCTAACTTGAAAGAAAAGAATTTATCACTGGGTTTATCATCACTGCTGGCTGTAGGAAGGATTGTATCTCCAGGAAGAAGTTATTTGGGATTGCTGGGGTCTCTGTCTCTTTAGTCTCTCCGCTGCTGTTCTTGTCTAATGGAGAGCAGTATATTTGGGATGCTGTCTTGGGCAAAAGGGCAAGTGAGGGAGAGAAATGGCCTGTTACAGTTCTGCTGTGGTGCTAGATATGGGGTGGCAGGGCTGTGTGTAGGAAACGCTGCCATGCTTGGGGACTGTGGGAAGTGCTGTTAACCTGCTTTCATAATTAATGTTTGGGGAGAAGGAGAGGGCTCTGTGGGATAAATTTGCATTCACTGAATGTACATGCAAACAGATGTAAGCTGAAGTGGAATGAATGCAAGGAGAGCTGCCCACTGACCCACATTTCTTAGTGTCCTGTTCAGTCTGTCTGAAATGTTCATGCTCTGGCTGCTAAGCCTAAAAAGGAAGAAATTCCTGGTTTAAGTGTTTTACCACGTATGCTTTTACAGTTTCATAATGTACTGTGTAATGCACACAGTCCATCTTGTCTGGGCTGCCTTCTTCACCATTGTTCTAGGCTGGACCATCATTGGCTCCCAGCCTGTGTGTGCTCAGCTGAGACTTGGACCAGTGAGGCCTGGGCTTTGCCAGGAACCTTGGTGTTTTGTAAACACTTGGGTTTGCTGTTCTGAGATTTGTTAAATGGTCAGCACTTCTTTGCAAAGCAAATGGAAGCAGTCTAATGGAAGCAATCCCATGGAAACAAAAAGCAATAAATGTTTGTGGTCACTTGAAAGGATTCAGAAGTTTATTGTTAGTTTCTGCATGGGAAACAGAATAAAAACTGGAGTCATTGCATGTGTGCTCTGCAGTTGTCGTTTGCTACTTTTAATTGTGGTCTGACTTTGTTTCCATGCAAGTATAAACTCTGGGGTTTTTTTATGTGAAGAAGGCTCATGCCTTTACATAGTTGTCAATGTCACCATCAGGAGTTCTTTGAAATACCCTATTTACAGTGACTTAAGTCTCAACTTCTTAAATCTGAATGTTGTTCTGAGTTACAAAATCAGGTAGGTAGTTGTTTGGTCATATAAAGTCAGATTTGTAAGGGCATGAGGTTTAAACCTTGTATATGAGTTTTGGTCTCCTTAAAGCATGTGTTAAGCTGCAGTGTCTGCTGTAGCACCAGGCACTGATGGTCAACCCTGAGACCCAATGCTCATTGTCAGGTGCTATCTGAAAACAGCTGAGTGCATCTGTGGCAGGGGAAGAAAAAGAATAACATCAAGGAAGGAAGAAGGAATCTTGGATTTAAATACTGTTTTTGCAAACGTTGTGCTTATCTGAGATGAGTATTTCTGATATATTGACACTTAGGCTTCTCAGTCGTGTCCCTCACCCACACGCACGCTCTTTGCTGTAAATACATTTTGTAGTTAACTATAGAGATACAGTGTAAGTCTACATTAAGAACTATGAAGAGTGTTTAAACATTACACTATTCTTCCATTCAAAAATGAACGCTGGAGTAACATTGAAGAGAGATGCAAGTCTATCAGCTATTGTTGACTTCTTACCAGAAAAATAAGAGGGTCTGGAGGAAGGAAATGCTTTTTACTATCTCTAAGGATGTATGTGGAATACAGAATGCTAAGTGGAAACCCTAGTGTTTGTCCTGGTGCTCTCCCATCCTTGCAGACTAGCCAGGAGCACCTGATAAGCAGCAGTTTTGCTTCACAGGCATTGATATCGGAGCAGCTGTGGTCTCATTCTTGGAAGAGAGATTTCAGCCTGATAACATGGGTGTAAGTGACAGACTGCATCTCTTCATGCTTCCCTGGCCTGATGGCAGCTGGGGTACTTCTGCTTTCTTGGAACAGCAGGGGCTCTTCATGGAGAGTGTAAGAGGGGATGGTTTTCCAGCATCGTACGTGGTGGGGTCTGTAATTAACTCCAGTCCTGTGTACTTTACCTGTCTTTCAGGAGCATTCTGCACTCATCACCCTGTTCCTATGACCATGGAGGCACTGCTTATTTTCAGCTGCAAACACACAAATTTAATTCAACTGCTGAAGGACCCTTTGTGTCCTTTGGTGACATTTAAGCTACGTATTCAGGGGTTTCCAGGGTGAGAACTGTTTTCGTGGGTTGTTGCTGCCCTCTCCCTATACTGTCCTTGCAGGTCCAATTTCAGCAATTGCTTCTCCCACTGCCAGGAGGGGGCTGAAGGAAATGGGGTTTGAACTCCTGCAAAGACAAAGTCTTCCTGGTGTGCACTGAAGCTTGCCCCCTTGCTTTTCATTTTCCTTTCAACAGAAGTTGAAGTAACTCCTTACACAAATAGAAGAGAAGGATTTAACACAGGTAGCAAGGCTGTAATTCAAAGCGAGCAGGTAGTTGTAATCCACTAACATTATGTGATTATCTTTAGTGCTGGCTGTTACACAAAACCAGCTGTAGTTCAAATGAAACAAATGCATTCACATTTATTGTGAATGAGGTAACCAGTTTTTAAAGCTTGATGCATTCCCGAGTTATTCTTTAGCGTGTTCTCTCTCTGACAATTCCAGCTTTTCTGCATCTTATTTGCCTTTCTGCATATACTTACTCTGAGTTGAATCTTTTAATTAAAAAACTGTCAATTAAACTGTTAATTAAAAAGGGACATGATGAGAAAAATCTTTAGCCTCTTGAAATTCTTGTATTAACAGAGTGTCTCACTTATTGAGCAGGGAGTATTGCTGGCAGCATTGAGCAGAGATCCAGATGCAGTGCGGTCTCACTGCACCCTGGTGTTGGGATAACAGGTGTCTCGCTGTACCACTGCTCTGGCTGTGGCCTTTGGCAGGTGTCTGTGTTGGGTGTGAGTCTCCCAGCCAGGCACACACAGCACAGCTGGAGGGATGAGGAGTTACCAAGGAGCTTGGGCAGAAGTTGTGGGGTGCTCAGAGGTGAAAGTGAAATAAGCAAGCAGGAGAAGGTAGCCCCTCAGTTTTTCAGAGGTCAAATCAACCTGGAGCCCAGAGGGAGGGAGTCAGTGCCTTGAAGAGGATGGAAAAGGATCCGGATTGCCCAAAAGGGAACTTGAGCTCAGGAGATCCTAAACACAATAACCAAGGGGCACTTCAGTAATTTTGTGCTATTGCCTTGTTTTGATTTCCCTTCCTCTTTCTCTCCTCGACAGTTGCTCTCGGTCGTAATCAGCCCTTGAAAAAAGAGAAACCAAAATGGAAAAGTGATTACCCCATGACGGACGGACAGTTACGCAGCAAGAGAGACGAGTTCTGGGACACAGCACCAGCTTTCGAAGGTCGCAAGGAGATTTGGGATGCCCTCAAGGCTGCTGCGCACGCTTTTGAGAGCAATGATCACGAACTGGCACAAGCAATCATTGATGGTGCAAACATAACACTACCACATGGTAGGTTCATCTAAGATGGATGTGGCCTGTGAGAAGTGTAACAGTAGGTTAAGGCAAATGTGGTTTTAACCTGAAAATCATAGAGACAGTATGCAGTCAGACGAACTTGTTCCTGACATGTTTAAAAGACATTCTGTATGTTCTGACTCAGGTCTCCTGGGAAGCAAAAAAAGGATGATTTGGAAGATTATGTACCTTGCTTTCTGGGGTAACTAGTCTTCATGACATTGACTGCTCACATTGCCTATTTGTTTCTTTTTATATTGGTGGTGTCTAGGACATCAGTTTCTTGAAGAAGTCACAGTTGATGATGTATTTATCTTGAAAGGGCTGGATCTGGGGATCTGTGTGTCTTTTCCAATACTAAAGTATGAAACACTGCTGGCAGCTGTGGCTTAACATACTCTTTTCTCCACTCCTGTTGAGCAGTAAGGATCTTTGAAATGTCACTTGAGACATGGAAACTTCCAGTGCTGCAACACAACCTGGCTTTTCCATAATTCATGGGCAACCTATTGTGATCCTCTAGATCATTGTTTCTTTTCAAGGAGGCTTGTGTTTTGCTGATTTGACTGATAATGAGGGAGTTTTTGTTAAGGGCAGTTGTTTCTGTAATAGCTGTAGGTGTAAAAAGGAGTTTGTCAATTATTTTCAGAGCCTGCCAATGTCAAGATAAATCATAGAATCATAGAATAGTTAGGGTTGGAAAGGACCTTAAGATCATCTAGTTCCAGGCCCCCTCTACTCTGCTCTCGTGAGACCTCACCTGGAGTACTCTATGCAGTTCTGGTGTCCTCAACATAAAATGGACATGGAGCTGTTGGAACAAGTCCAGAGGAGGGCCACGAGGATGATCAGGGAACTGGAGCATCTCCCATATGAAGACAGGCTGGGAAAGTTGGGACTGGTTTGCCTGGCTGCGTGGAGACCTCATAGCAGCCTTCCAGTATCTGAAGGGGGCCTATAGGGATGCTGGGGTGGGACTCATCATTAGGGACTGTAGTGACAGGACAAGGAGTAATGGGTTAAAACTTAAAGAGGGGAGGTTTAGATTGGATCTAAGGAAGAAATTCTTTCCTGTGAGGGTGGTGAGGCACTGGAATGGGTTGCCAAGGAAGTTGTGAGTGCTCCATCCCTGGTGGTGTCCAAGGCCAGGTTGGACAAAGCCTTGGGTGACATGGTTTAGTGTGGGGTGTCCAGATCTCAGACCTCTTCTTTGACAGACCTGTTGGAGGTCTGTACACATTCTAGGCCAAATCCATTGGAGCTAATAAAATCATGTCCCTGCTATAAGCTAATGTGGTTATGAAATTGGGCAAAACCCTGGTAATGAGCTGTGTCGATGGCATTATGTATGCAGTGTAGGTGTTGCACAGGTGTACACATGAACCGCGCTTCAAGGAGAGCATTAAACTTATGTCATCAAGTCATGCAGAGAAGTTGTTTGATGTGTTTGGTCTCTGCTTCTGCTCGTTGGTTTGGCATAACAACTGGTAATTGTGGAAGAGGATTTTATCCAAGTGGGAAAGTTAAAGCAATTCAAGCCTGCCTGGAAGTTTGCCTGCCCTAGTCTCTTTGGGTTCTGATGTGAAATCACTTGTGTGTCGGTGTCCCTCACAGGAAGGGAGGGTGTAGGACAGCACTCCCAAATTGTGAAAACAATGTTCCTTAGTTTCTTGAGTAACTGCTCATTTGTAAGTGTGTTTCAGGCGTTCAGTCCCAGCAGTTTCTGGCTTCAAGCAAAAATCTGAAATCGGGCAGAGAATTTGCATTTTGTCTCTTTGGGCAGCCTGAGGAATGTAGGATGGATACTGTGCCCTGGAAATAAGCCTTTTAATGTAATTGAATGTAATACTTAAGGGGAAAGAAGTATGTGAACTCTTAAATGTGTTTTTTCAGCAGGCAATTTGCTTGGGGTCCTGCCTGCGGCTGGCAGACTGTAGCCTTCTTTCTAAGGCTCACATGCAGAATATTGAGAGTATTTCAGAAGTGAGTGAGGAATCAAACTTGTGTCAGAGGCTCTGTTGGCCAAGCCATGGCTGGCCTGAGGCAGGATTCCAAGTACAGAGAATATCTGGAGTATTTATCCAGAATCTCAAGTTGAGTAGTGATTATTGTACCCACAAAATTGCATTACTTGCCTTTTCTTCAGCTTTCCGCTGGTGACACTTGTCATGGGCATCAGCTGCTTGCATAATTTCCTATGTAACGTAACCTTCCCACTGTGGAGAAAGGTACTTCTTTCAGAAATTCAAGTATTTCTTAGCCATCAAGCATTGTTAGTGCCATGTATGAACAGATTATGAATCAAAACCTTCCGTTATGGGAACAGTCATGCCCGTTCCCAGCAAACTGAGCTTATCTCCAGGCATGTAAAACAAGCAAACTGTCCTTGTTCTGAGTGACACCAAAAACCTCCGTGGTTTTGATTACATAAAGCCTCACTTTGTGGAAAATGTGAAAAGAAGGGAAAACAGCTGTTCAGAAATCCAGCTGCTGCAAATGCAGTAACTGTCCAGTCCTGTGCTTAGACTTAAACTTCTATCTAGATTGACCCATGTAACTTGCTGAGCCGTGCTGTACCCCACAAGGGGTGATCATTCCTCCCACCCTGCCCTTGGCTTTATGTGGGCACCTGGAGCATGGCAGGGGACCTGTGTCACCTCTGGAATTCATCCTTTGTACCTGTTTTGTCTGTGGCTGTTAACCTGGCAGCAACTGCACATCCAGGTCAGTCTGTGTCTTCTGTAGCAAAGTTAGGAGGAGAATCAAAATGCTTGCAGAGGCTCCTGGAATAGTACCTGAGTGTCCGTGAGCAATTTTGCCTTCTGCTCCACCAGAAACCATGGCAGAAACTGCTCGGAAGTGCTGGAGTGTCTCTGTGGAGTTTAGGCTTTGGTTCTGCAAATGGGAGGAAAAAGGAAGATCTGCTGCTCAGATTGCGCATGAAAATACTCTTATTTCCCCAAAGAAAGCAGCCAGTTAGGAAGATGGCATGGAGAAGTTAAGTCAGTAGCATTTTTTTCTAAGTAAATTATCTGACAGTGTAGCTGTAGCATTTTTGTATGTGACAACTTGTATTTGTGATGGGACAGACAAGGATTAGAATCTTCCTTTGGTTTCTTAGCCCACCAAAGAATCGTGATTCCTAAGGAAAACCAGTATCAACTAAGATAAACACCATTAACTCTATTGAAAAACTGGAAAACTTTAATTCTTTCCTCTCCCAAAGGAAGAGATCTTCTGCAAAATGATGCAATAGTAGGAGAGTATGGCACTTCTTCTCGTTTATTTTCTTTGTGCAGAACTGAGGCTTAAAAAACCCAAACCATACCCATACATCTACATTTTAACTGGCCCTGTGTGCTGAGCACATTTGAGTGCATTCAAGCCGTGTATTACTTACAAGATTAAGCCATGCAGGAAGTGGAGGAGTGGGAAGAGGGGATGAGGGAATGAGTAAGGATTGACAGAGGTTTGCAGATACAGATTCTGGCCTAGCTGGTGCTGCAAAAATAAAATGGCCTTTTTATTCCAGAAACCTATAAGAAAGGGAGGAAAAAACCATGTCTCGTAACGCCGTGTTCAGCCAGGTCTCTCCCTTAACTGGTGTGAGGAAGGCTCTAACCAATGTAATTTTTCTAATGGATGCCTTTTGCTGTCTTCTGCGGTTAAAAATAGCACATAAGAAGTATTAAATAAATAAATAAGCTTGTGGGATGAGCTTAGCACTTCTCATCTATCTTGGGTACCTCCGTGGGATGTGTTTTAAAAATAGAAATAACGTTATCACCAATTTATACTTTTTTTCTTTCCTGATGTCTTAAAGTAGCACATCCTCAATATTTTATTAATGAGTCCATTTCAATTTAATGAAGAGCAGTTTTACATACTTATTAGCTATTGAAAAGGAAATGTCGGAGTGTGTAGTATTTTATTAGGGTCTGCACCAACTGTTAGTATTGAGCTGAACTTGCCCTGAAAGTCGTTAGTATTAATTGGAATTTGTCTGGGGCTAAGTGGAGTTTTCCAGTTTCAGGATAGACATTTAATTTTCCTGTAGCAGAATTACCAGTATATTGGATTTAACTTCTTTAATGCCGTTTGAATGATAAAAGGACCTCTCTATTAAGCAGTGGCTTTGTGCTGGAGAGCAGTCAGCTTCTCGGTGTCTTAAAATACAGCTTCTCTAGCTCGCAGCATGCGTTTTCAGTGAGTAGTCTTGCAGAGCTGGCTCTTTGTATGCAAGCAGAACTGTCACATTTACTGCATATAATACTTGAGATCATGAAAAGCAGGGCTGTATTTAACTTAAATGCTGGAGAAAAGTAGGTGAAATTACTGAAATGTTCTTTTCTGTGAATAGAGCATTTTCTTCCCCTTTGGGTGAAATATTCAACAGAAAACCATAAACAAATAACCCCAAACCAAAGCCAACAGCAGTGGTATAGAGGAAAAGCATGCTTCACCTCCGCTGTTTATCCCACTCCAGTCCAAACACAACTCCCCAATTCCTGTAGTACTCTTTTTTTCCCTCTTGAGCTGTAGCTTTATACCACACTGTGAGATTTGCTGCCTTCAGGCCTAATGTTTCCCTGCACTAAAGAGCAGCTTTACAAGCTGCGCCTGCAGTCATGCAGCCCTCTGCACTGCCTCCCCTTTGTGTGCACTGGGGTTTGGAGGCTGCTGCTGTCTGAAAGGACGCATTACATCACATCAGGTACCTGCCATCCTATAATGCTCAACTGCATTGCAGTACAGCACTGTGGTTCAACAGGTCTATCAGGATGCATGTGTTCCTTACTGGTCATGTTTGGGGTTGGGTTTTTTTTGTTTAGTTTAGTTTCATTTTAGTACTTCTTAGTATTATGTGAGCATTTTCAGTTGTACTCAGTAAAGAAAGTGGCCATTTGCTATGGTGAAAAGTCCATTTTTCTTTGTAAATGAAGGATTTCACGTGGTTGCTCAAGACCTTGGGAGTGCAAGGTAACAAGGAAAGGTGATAGCTAAAGCTGATGGAACAGCATGATTATGGGTGAATGGGACAACAGCCCATAGCATGGGTGTATTTGGCAAATTGTCAGTGTTGCTTTTAGCACTAATTGCATTCACTGTGTGGGAAGTCCCAAGGAGGTATATATACTACTTAAGTAAATCACTATAAGCACTGGAAAAGTTCTGCTCCCTGCTGCAGCTGGTATTTCACCTTCTCTTGTTGGTCTCCAAGAAGAATTGTTCAAGTTTTTTGGGAAACAAAAGGAGTGCCTGTGCCCAGAAGTGTTCGATAGGCACATGGGTTATTGAGAGTGGGCATCAGTGTGCTGCTTTGCTGCCTAGTGCTGACAGACTGTTCATGTTACTTTTATTACAACAGTGTTCAGTGGATGCTATTACCTTGTTCCTATCCTTACTGAGATTGTTCTAATGTTTATGGAAAATTCAGGCTGACAGCTTTTGCCTTTCTCTAACTTCTTTTCTGCAGTAGTTTTATGGAAAGTTTGAATACAGAGATTGTGCTGGTGCACAGGATTTGCCTAAAACATTTGTCCTCAGTGTTTGGGACTGGATGGTCAATCCACTCTGTATTGGTGGTAGAAGCAAACCATAAGCAAAATACCATTTTCTTCTTCCGTGCAAGGCTGAGGAACGCAATAGTAATGGGAAAGCTGAGCAGGTTATGCCATCAATGTAGACTAGTCATCCCAACCAGCCTCATCCTTATACACAGGGAAGATAGAGGGTGTACAGATCCTCCTTCGCACAAGAAAAACCACCTGAGGTTGCGTATGACTTGGAGTGAGGGATGGGAGGAGTGATCATGGTAGTTTATTTCTGTAGAAAAAGGAACAAAAGATGAAAATAGCATTCAATGTTCCTATTGAAAAGGAAGCAGGCAGCTGTCTGTCCCGGAGAGGGAAAGTTAGCACCCAGGTGCCAGTAGTCCTTTTAAGGCTGTATCAGCCAGTAATGGCTATGCCACTTTGTATTAATTTAATAAAGGGTATTATATGTCACAGGCATATACTTTGGTTTGTATTAAAGCCAGGTCCTGTATCAGAAGAGGGGTTCTTTATACCACCCAGGAGTGAAATCGCAGTTCTTCTAAATCAAGTTGAAGCATGATCTCTAATTCAAATGATGAGAGATTTTATTCTGTTGCAGACTTTGTGCATCACCTTTTAGGAAATACACCTGCTGTGGCATTTTTACCTGGTAAATGGGGATATCTGCCAAACCCAGCTCCTTTATGAATGTTAAGGCTTCTCATGTTGCATGCTTGATCTTTATTAATATCTGAGAAGTGCTGCATGGGAGTGCCAATGATGGGATGCTGCTGTAAATGTGCTTTCTGCAGTGGGTCCTGCGTAGCCATCTCATACACTGATTTTCCAGGCTCTCAAGACAGTAATTGCTAAAAGTGAGCTGCCAGCCGTAAATGGGAAAGGAAGCAGTGTAAAGTAGTCAGCAGTCTTTAAAATTGTACAGTAATTTGCATGTATCTGTGACAAAATTATATAGGAGACATTTAACACTAAGCATTTCATGTATGTAGCCTGTAAAATAAGTAGCTCCAGAAGTGAACCTCTCTGATTTTTTTACATTGCCTTTTGTGATGGCTGTACTGGACTTCACCGTTGTATTGATGAATCTGTGGTTGAGAGAATCGGTGCAGTAAATTTTGCCATGGCATCTTTAGCATTTAAATTGAATCTGCTTCTGTAAACTGCTGCCTGTTAAGCCACAAGATCCTTGTGGGGTTTTTATCCCACCCCTTCCTGCAAGCTGCTGTACCATTACGTAGCCTTTGCTAGGGGTTAAGGCTGTAGGAATTGCTTTCTCAGTAGCTCATTTGTCTGAAGAGGCTTTTTAATTGGTATTGACAAAATATGTTTTCTATAATGTATTACATTGTCTGCACACACGTGAAACCTTGTTGAACAATGTGCTTTTGCGTGTGGATACAGAATGCTCAGTCAGGTTTCTCTAATGTCTCAAACGCCAGTATTTTGGGGACTGTGGCTGCCTAATTTTAGATTCCAGCAGTTGAAAAAGCTTTGGGAGGTCTGACTATCAAAGTGTGTCTGTCAATACGATCAGCAGTAGTATTGAGATGAACATGCAGGCTGTAAATGTTAAGGAAATCCTCGAATCTGTAGTGAGCATCATAAAACTTACAGTTGCCACTACTGGGTTTATTCTTTCTGGGTTTGGTTGAGGGCTGTTCTGCTTGGTTGGGTTTTTTTCTTGTACTAAACTTTGCTCAGCAGAGAGAAACTCTTGGGCTGAAGGGAGCATTTTCTCTTAAGCAAAAAAAATATACCAGAAGTAAGGGATTGAACCGCAGAGAATCAGCCTCGCTGCTGCTTGCACAGAGGACATGAGTGTGCATCGGGAGGGTGCTTGTGTTTTGGTTTTACTCCTACATGTTAATATCTATTTTTTAAAAGGTGTTAATACCAGTTTCCCTCCCCAGGCTTATCTTTGCTGAAATGGTTAGTGAATCCATTGAGTCCAGCTTTTACCAGATTGCACCCAGGCTGTTTTGATATTCTCCTGCCTCCATGTGTGCACAGCACCGATAGATGCTCTGAACGAGGGCTGCAGTCCCAGCTTCAGTGGTGCCCATCTCAAGTTTTGGCCACTCCAGTTGTTGCAGTCTCACTATCACATTGCTCTGAAGCATGGACATGCCATGAGGATGTGACAAGCATTAAAAGAAATAACTACTCCCCAGCTGCTGGATGAGTATCTGCTCTGGACTCCTGCAAAGCCATGGGGGAGATAACTCATCTTCAGATTCCATTTTATGGAGCAGCTTCATATGTGCTCCTTCTGCCATCTCTGTCCTCAGAAAGAGCCTCCTGCTGCTGAGAAATCTCTGAAATACTGTGGCTGTTTAACTTCTGCTCAGACACAGTAATTCCTTTTTCATGAGAAGCCTTCATGTGAATTGGGGATCTTCCACCAGTGACCTCCAGGCTGTGTGCTCCTTGCGCAGACACTGAATTCAGCCTGCTTCCAGTGGCTGCTTGGAAACAGCCAGCAGCGTGGCATCTCCTCCTGCTCTGCCACCTCTTGCCTCTGGTTCTCTGCATTTTCTCTGTCCACCGTTGAGCTGCCATGCCTGGCGGGATGGCTTATTGCTCTAGAGAAATGCCTTTTTCCAGGGAGGCACTTGGGCCTGCAGCGCTGCGGAAGGGCAGATGCAGTGCTGCCCTGCTGCATGAGCAATGTCCTCATACAAAGTCCTTTGTTCCGTAGTTATCACAGTTGAAGACTGGCCAGGTACTAGCAAGGCATCTGGTAAAAGCAGGAGAATTGGTTCGGTTTTGCTTTTGATCTGTGTGAAATTTAAAAAGGCAAAAATCAATTAGAACACCAATGGCTTCGGTTTCTGTTTTCCTTTGGAAAAGAAATGGAAGATTCAGATTGTAGACACAAACTGCAAAATGTATAAACCTTCTCTAAAGCCTTGTTTCTCATTCTCTTTTACCACTGTTGTCGTTTGGTTTAGCAGCGCTGTCAAGTCTCTAAAGCCTCACCACGACTGTTGCACCGTTGGCAGCTTTAGCTGCATTCTTCTTTTAAACTGGAACTTCAAGGAGGAGATACTCCATTTATAAAGACGAGTGAGAAAGCAGCTCCTCCTGGCTGAAAATACAGCACGTTATTTCAGTTCCTGGGTGGTTAAAAGCGATCTGTTTGTTTACAGTCACACTGACAAAGGGCAAGTTTGCAGCATTAATTTATAAACTCCAGTGCAGTAGAAATACCTTCGTTTTAATAACTGCTTTGGAGCTGGGAGTTGAAAGCTTTGGAGAAACCTTTGGTTTGGATTTTATTTGAGTTGTGAATGCTCTTGAGTACTCTCCCCATTTCCCCTTTGAAAGCTTTCTGGGGAGAGAGGCAGGGAGTTAATGTGAATAACCTCATCCTGCATTGATAGGGTCTCACAATCAGTTGGTTTTCCTCTTCAGCTCTGTTTTGTCCTATCTTTGGTTTGGTTTTTACTCTAAAAGGCCCCATGGAAAGCTGAGTGTTACTGTGAAGATGCCTATAAAAGCACAAAATAAACTGAGGAAGAGAAACCCTTCTTTTTGTGTGAAGCAGTATAAAAACTTTCCGAAATAGCAAAGCCAGCTGTTGCTAGTTTCGTACATTTGATATAATTCCTTGGATTGTTTTTGCTTGAGTCAGAGGAGGGATGCAAGGGAGCAGGAAGGCAACATTGTATGGCAGGATGGGGCTCCTGCTTTGCCGAGTCTCCTCTGTAGAGCTATTACTATTTGGAGGGGAGAGCGTACATCCTAACAAGGGAATTACTGGGAACTGGTGACTTTGGAGTGTGTGGGGTGTTCAACATTTCTTTCAGTTATGAAGCGCAGCATAGAAGGAAGCAGAATGTTTCTTCTCACTTTGTTAAAGTGGAGCTGGCTTCTCAATAATGAACAGGGCTGTAGACCCTGAATGCTTTAAGCAGCAGAGCAAGATGCCTGCTTCCCTTTCCACAACCTCATTGTTCGCCTTCCACATCTCTTCATGGGGCTGCAGGATGTTGAGCAGGGTCAGTGAACATCTCTAGGTTTAAAATCTCCTTTGCCACAACATTGAGTTGCTTCTGACATTTATCAGTTCCCCTGTCCAGTTGTATAGCTGTGAGCACCCGCAGCAGGACAGCTCAATGGGTATCGCAGGAGCTGGAAACTAGGCAGCTGCTGGTATGGTTATGCTGCTCAGAAAACATCTGTGCACCCACAGACTCGGAAGTGGTGGGAAGGAACCATTTATGAAGGGCCTTTACTATCACAACCAGTAGCTTGCCTGCATTTTAGAAAGAGAAGGGTAAATCAGGATTGATTTTGAAATGCAGTGCGCTGCAGGGGAACCCTCATCTACCATGTATTAGAGTGATCCTTAACAGCACCATTAAACAATTTCCATTCAGTGGGCTGGGTGTGCCTCCAGCTTTCTGAAGAGCGTTGGGGTATAGCCTCTGTGTCCTGGGAGGACTGTGCTCCACTGGGATGTGCTTGGAAGTGAGAGGGAGAGCTGCTGGGAGTATTTTATATTGCTGGGTTGTCACCATACAGCTTGTGGCTGAAATAAAGCCATGTGTTTTGTATAGGATTTTTCATTAGAGGAATGTTTCATGTAAAAGTGAGCTGTTCAAGAGATCCTCTGACTGAAAATTAGAGAAATGCCAAGAAATTCCTCTTTAATTGGAGGATACCATGCAAGAAGGCTGTATCTGCAGCGCCTACCAGGAGATTCTCCATAAGGTTGGTGTTCCTCATGTTCTCAAGGAAACAACAGTCAGATTAATGGTTGGCCACTATTCATGTTCTTTTCCCCATTGCAACCACTGTGCATAGCATGTGGTGGAAAGCTGAGCATAGAGGTCTGTGAGCAGAGAATGAGGGGGAATGACAATAGCTAATCAATGAGGCAGTTGGAGATAATCATTGGAACTGGGCTAGTGTATCACTGCTGGAGGTGCTTTTATTCTAATGGTGCACCCTTTTCTGTGATCTTAATTTTGGTTTCTGTTCTCTTGGAAATTCCAGATCGTTATGTGGGATCTCCTGCTCTTTCCTCCCATTTGCTTAAAGATAACATGCTTGGGCCAGCACCCAGACATAGAGGAATAAGTATATGTATTTGCGATGGAAAAAGCACCTAGTGCTGCTTTAAAGCAGATTGCTACTGTGGATGATGAAGAGACCCATTCAAATTTGGGAATTGCTTTAATTACTTCCCTTATAGCCTTCGTTAGTGCTTGCAGCACTGGGATGCATGTAAGTCCAAAGCTGCTGGCTCATGTGTGTTCCGTAGGAATATTACGTGCTCTCCTGAATGCAATGTGTTGGTGGTGCTAGTGAAGGACAAACTATGCTGTTGTGCTTCACTGGCTTTCTCCTAACCTTGAAACAGGGTCTGCTTTCTCAGTCTCTTCAGTCCAGAGCTACAATTGAGGTGATGCCTTCTGTCATTTCTGGTGTGATTAATATTATTAAAATAGATGCAGAGCATCCTTTCTGAGGGATGCTGGATTTCCATGTTCTCTTCAAATGGAGCGTTGAATCAAATCACCAGGATGCAAAGTAGTTGTGGCTGGCTGAAATATTTGTTTATCTAAATGCAGGTTAGAAACTATCAGCCCTTCAAATAAACCCCCACTTATGGCTACATCCTACAGTTGTTTTCCTTAAATATTTTTAACTTCTGCTCTTGTTTTTCGAAAGGTATTTTGGGGAGTTTCATCAACATAATTGCTTGGACTCTTCTCAAGTCTCTTCCCCTGGTAGCATATGCCTGTCTGCTTCCTGTCTTTGGTTTCAATGTGCCTTTTTGGGTGCAGTGAAGATGACTGTAACACTGTTTTCAGACGTGCATTTTGGTTCTTTAACCATTAACGTGTGACCAGGAAAGCGCAGCTAACTCCTTTAAGGAAGAACAACAACTACAAAAACCCCACAAGACTGACTCTACGTGATGGCTATTAAATGCACAAACTAAACCTGGACTCCTGACAACAGAGTGTTTAAAATTCTTCATATAAGAAGCTGCAGACTGCTTGTTGATCTGTGTGTTGCAGGTCTTTCAGACAGTAGCACATCTGTTTTGAATGAATAATATTCTTCTGGTATCTGATAGTGGTCAGGACATGATACATAGTTTATTAAATACTTCTCAGGAGTGGATATTTACTCTATCGTTGGCCATTTACAGCACTGAAGCTTGATATCTGCTTCATCTCCCTTGCTGTTTTCTACTAAAATGAGAAAAAGAAATATGAAGTGTTTAAAATACTCCTCATTGAAAATTTCAGTCTAAGCTAATGAGGACCCCCTAGATGCTGGCTTCTGTGTGAAAAGGTGACCTTCAGAGGTGGTATTGCTTGGTACTGTAATTGACAGAGCGTTTTGCCCTAAAATTGGTGCTTCTGAAGGAGTTGGTGTCCTTCAGAGTACCTCAGCTCAGTAAATGAGGAGCTCAGCCTTGCCAGATATCTCACTTGCTCCTTGCCCATGGGTGCATCCTGCTCAAAGTGCTGTCTCAAGCCAAATTTCTATCCATATCCACTTCAAGCTCAGATTAAGTCTCAAATATTTTGCTACTCAGAGCGGGCATTGTAGTGGGCAGGGGATTGTTCGAAGGTTGAGAGCACTGGCAGTGGTCATGCAGCATCCCCGTGTGCCCTTAGCATGGTCAGGCTGTGCCTTCTCCACCTGAGAGGCAAAAGGACATGCTTTTTCTTTAGGTGGCTACAAGCTGTGGTCGAAGGTAGAGCAAGCAGTTAAGGACAAGCGGATTGTGCTTAATGAGGTTAGTCTCAAGCAAAGGTGAAGTTATGTTTGCCTTTTGTCTTCTTTGGAAAGCAGTGCAGCAGGCTCTGGTGTATTTGCTGGATGCTGTAGGGGTCCACAGTGTTGCTCACTAGTGCCCTGCTGATCTTAGCTAAAGGAAATCTTAAAGTAAAATACAAATAGCAAAGCATTTACTTGTTTTCTAGAAGTAACTGGAAATAGCAAAGTAATTTGTCATATGAAGAAAGACTGAATAGTTGCTTTGCATATGGTTATTGCATAAAAGGCCCGAAGACATTTTTTTCTCTTAAGGCTGAAAACAGTGCTCACAAAGCGTGTTTCTTTTCATAGGATGATGGAATCTTTGTAAATACAGAGGTCTAGTTTAGGATTAACAGAACTTTTGCAGTCCAAATGCCAGATTCTCCCGTTTTGTGAAAGAATAAAGCATTTGTACCTTAAGGACCAGTATGCTGTTTTCTGGTGGCCTTTCTGCAACATCCTGGTCAAACATTCATGGCTTATGCATCAGAAGAAGACGTTTACAAGTCTGTTGTACGTGAGCAGGGGGAAAGCTTTGTGAATCTTCAAAGAAAGCAAAAACTTGTAAATGAAAAAGGAATACAGAGAAACTGTTTTACCAACCAGATCTTTTATTTTTGTATGAGAAGCCTGTCTAGACAAGCATCTATTTTAATGGCATGCAAAGCAGAATAGTACATGAATACTTCATTAGTAAAACAACTTGTCATCTTTGAACCCTGATGTAATGTTTCTTGGGAGCTGTTGCCTTCTTGCGATATTAGATCCAAATTTTACAGAGCAGTATAGAAGTGGCAGTACATATGGTATAGCTAACATGACAACTACGAAGCATTAATACATAATTGACTTTATCAAACCTTATTTGGGTAAAGAACAACTTGCCAATGAATTGGTATGCTCTAGACTTTGTATCATGGCAAAAGTCTGCAAGGAAAGAGATGAGGAAGCTATCTGTTTACTGTTGTAAAGGTGACTTGGTGGCTGGTTAATCAGCCCCTGAACCATTGGTAGTGGTTAAAATTCACTGTTGTCTTGATTTTAGTTGATAGTTGTTATTCATAGTCCTGGTCCAGTAACTGGCAGTCCTTAGCCATGTTGTGGATTAGAAGTGTGTACCAGCCTGATGGATGTCTTAGTTGTCTGCAACAACCAGAGCAGATGAAAAGCCCCTGAATTGCATAGCCTGTAGGTATTTGTGCTCTAGTAAAACTGTATTAAGGAAGAATTATCTCTGTTCTGCAAGTAAGTTACTCTTACTCAAATGTTGAGGTTTCTGGTGTAGTTCCCCTCTTCTCCTGCATCCCTTCTTCTCTTGCTTCTCCTCTTCTCTGGCATCCCCTCTTTCTCTGGCAGGCGAGCATGGTGGGGCTGCATATCCCAGTTCTTTTGACAGGATTGTTACTGCTGCTGTTGGCATCAGTGAGGATTTTTAATAGGAATTTTGAGGGAGTTGGTTCAGGGCCCTGAGCCCCCTTTCCCGCAAGCATTTTCCTTCACAGATCATTCTCTGTTCCCAGCTGTCCCTCCTCCCATGACAGCTATTCCCTCTCCTCTCCCTACTCCAGCACAGCAGGGGCAATAAGGGATGAACACGTTAACTGTAGCTAAAACTTAAAGAGAAGTAGCTTGCTCATTTACTGCAGAAATTCATGTCTTTCAGAAGACTGTTAATTAGTTTTCACCTTCAGCCCAGTTAATTACTGCTAATGAATTAACTGATGCTCATGCTCCCCTACGATAAAAGAAGCAGATCCCTGTGCCGGGTGATGCACCTTGCATTTCTGCACCAGCCTCTTCCCAAAATAAACACCCCTTTCTGCTTCTCTTCCCCTCCTCACCAAAATCCAACCCAAATCAAAAGGTTTCTGACAAACAGCAATGGTTGCAGACAGATTGGCTTTTGGTTACCACACACGGGCAAGACATACATCAGACTGGGCAATGACGGCACATCCCTCTTAGCCAGTGGATTAGTGCAGAAGGAGCTGCTCAAACCCCTTGTCTTGCTTTGCTGTTCAGATACATCTGGGTTTGTTTGGCATGTGAGCACAGACAGTGCCATCTTAGAGGGCAAGCTTTGCTCTCTGCGGGGCAGCAAACCTCTGGTTGCTGTAGGTGGCAGGCACTGCTGATTCGGTGGTAGTGGTTTGGGGTTCCTCCCTGTGCTAGTGTGCAGGCATGAGTTGCAAAACTGGTTTAAGAATGGTTTACTCATGAAGATTGCCAGCTTGGTTCACAAACCTACCCAGCGCTAGGGTAAGGGGTGCTTAGCCAGAAGCAGGATGACTTAGATATACACAGGGGATTTTTGACTAGATACTACTACAACTGTGATTTGCTTTCTAAAATAGGATTGCAGCAAAAGCAGCTAGTTAGGTTCATGCGGATTGGAAGGGACCACAAGAATCTCTGTAGCACCACACTCTCTTGAAAGCATGTCTCAGGTTATTGCCTTTCAGAGCCTTTTCAAACAGCTAAATGTGTGTTATTTTGTCAGTGATCTTGGAGCCAGGGTGAGCCGGGTTCTCTAAAGAACATCCAAGCATGGAGATGAGTATGAGCAGTGCGATGACTGATTCAGTGAACCAGTTACAAGGTAGTTCTCCTGCCAAAGAACAGGATGAGAGGATTACAGAGGCAGAGTATCTTTTCTCCTCCATTCTCTTGCTGTCATGCACCAAGAACAATGCCTGTTTCTCTTGTGTCAGTTGCTGCAAGCAGGAGTGAGCTGGTCCCCGCTCACCAAGCAGCTCCTGAAGCTCTGGAATCTCCTGCTGGCTCTGGGAGTTCTCCTTTGTGGAATTGCGCCAGACCGATAATGTTTCCGTAATGGAAGAGCTGTTTTTTCAGTGAATTTGAAATGCGAATTATGAAATGCTTAACACTCATTATCTACAAAACCTATTCTTTAAAGAGCTGGAGTAAGTTCTTTATAACAAAGGGAGGCTGAAGATGAGAGCGGAGCTGTGTTGTGTAAGCAGTTGTGCTGTGGCTTAGGAGACAAGCATTTGCCTTTATAAAGGCTTTGTACAGCAGCTTTATGGTAGTTTAAATTTGCATAGCCTGTGGAAGTTTAGTGTGGAAGAAGCACAGGAGGGGGATTATTATGTGTGGGTTATTATCTAGTGCTTCATCCACGCCATTAATGATTATAGCTGCTTTATTGTGCTCCGTATGTGGTGCAAGGCACAGGCTTGCACGAGTTCTCCCACACGATGCCCTCCAGAAAACGGGAGAGCTACAGTTGTTAACTGCAGCATTAAGCTGTTCCAGCCATTGTTAAGTTACACAGGGTTTAATGTGAAAGAGGTTTTTTGTCCTGTTAACTCCTCCCAGTTTGTGATGGTTGTAGGTGAGCTGGAACTAACCACTGCATGTTTTCACTTGTTTCTCTTGATCCTCTTCATGTAGTGAGCAGTCATCCTTCACCACTCTCGGAAGCCATTGACGTCAGTACACATCTCTTTTTATTTCTGAGATCCCGTTTCCTGGCTGTGACTTAGAATTGGTGACTAATAAAGATTAAGAGATAGTTCAGGTTTTCTGCCTCAGTCATTGCTCTCTAGGAATTGCTGTATTGTAGGGCCCAGAAGACCCACTTGTTTTCTGATGTTGATTGATAATGAGTTTCAGGCATTAGAGGCCTATACTGGATTTAAACCACCAGTGTACAGGTGAAAGCTCTACTACTGCCAAATGTCTTCAGCGATCCAAGCTCAACTTGGGTTTAAAATGAAGCTTTTCAGTAAAAAAACAAATGAACCAGCTGTTCCTTGGAGAAATGTGTTATACACAGACACTTAAACGCCTTAAATTAGCTAGTCTCACTGCAATGCTAGATTTTGTTTTGTGTCATCTTAATTTCTCTTCCTGCAGCAAGTCTGTCTGAGGGAATGGAAGAAGAGATGGGATCTGCTCAGTTCTTAGGGTTTGTGTGTTTCGGAGTAATCCTCCTCAAAACTGTCCAAAATCTTAAAGAAACAGAAGGTGGAAGCAATAAATTCACTGCTTTTTCTAAAGAGAGAATGGTATGCAGCTTTAAAGAAGTCCCAAAATGTCACTAAAATGCATGAAAGCTCGTTACAGTTTTAGATGAGTGTGGTCATACGTGTCTGGTTGCAGTAACTTTTGCAAGTTTGCCTTCATGTCATTTAAATTGCTAGTCCAAACTCTGAACTGCTTAGCAGCAGAAGCAGTATCTCAACCAGTTTTCTTAGTGCTTGCCTTTACCAGTCCAGAGAACTATGACCATCCTCATCATCTAAGTAAAACAGAGGTTTTATGGCCTGCAAGGCACTTCATTTCAGAATGTTCCAATTCCAAATGCTTCATGATCACATCTACTTATTTTTCTGCCCGAAACACTCAAGCTCTTTTCTATCTGGATAACAACCAACGAGAAGCTCTGCCTTGCAGCTCCTTCCAGAATTCCTCAGTCTCCAACCTGATATTACTTTTGAATTATTAAAATAATCCCATCTGCTGTGATTCTACCATTGTATCTTCTGTTCTGTTTGACTTGTTTTAAGCCTATAAAGTTAAGTACGTAACTGTGTGGCAGTCACTTGTACCGAATGACTCACGAGTTTGCCTGAAAGTGTAAGTCTTTAACTGGGAAATGTTCAGGATAATGTGAATTATCCTGAAAATGGTTAATGAGATCCTCAAAGCACCTTGCCATGTCACTTTAATTTTGAATGCTAGAAGGTTGGAGAGGATTAAGGGTTGGGGTTGGTGGGTTGGTTGGTTGTGTCATTCATTAGCCAATGAGGCAGTTCTTCATGATGCTACCAGGATGTTCCATAACCAAGTTTATTAAAGCCATGTTAACATCTAGAGGAGTATTTAAATATACAGAGAATATATTGAGCTATTA
Organism: Agapornis roseicollis; assembly: GCA_002631895.1. Lineage (NCBI taxonomy): Eukaryota > Metazoa > Chordata > Aves > Psittaciformes > Psittacidae > Agapornis > Agapornis roseicollis. The sequence continues at coordinate 323,778 of NDXB01011243.1, forward strand.
TTGATAAGCTTAATTTGTCTCTCCTCGATATAATTGTCAGCTCTTTTTATAACATCTTGATTTTTCACATCCAGTACAGAATCCTCCACCTAGACCTGCATGCCAGCCACCCATCCTCTGCTGCTTTGCTCTTAAAATCTGCCCGTTTTACATGGTTTCTTTCTAGCCTGCTTGAGCTGCCAAACCTCTGTTTGCATTGCTTTTTCCTCCCCTGGTTTAAGGGAGGCTGCATCTTTCCTATGCTGTAACTGGCTGGTGAGGACCCTGGTTGCCTAAGTAACGGGGGAACCTAAAGAAAAAAATACTCTTCTTCTTTTTCTGTTTTCTCATAAAAGCTTGACATTCTTTTAGTGCCCTTCCTGTTAAATAACTTGTGTGACCCAAGCTGATGTATCTCACAGGAAGGATCAGAAACATGGTTTTCAATTATAGCAGCAAAATTACAAAGGGTTTTGTAGTTCGGATGTTTAATTTCCTGCGTGCTTTGTGCTCTGTAAGGGATGCTGCCGTGAATGCCTTGGTGAAGAGCTGCCATCTGGCTGGTGAGATAGGCCTTGCTGTGGTGACTGTGGGTGACACAACCACTTTCTCTCTTCCTTTCTGATAACTTGTGTTTTAAAATAGCTCCGTGCTCACCGTGCCTTCTGGTGAACACATGCAGCCATCATTTTGCTTTTGAACTCGAACCGACATGATACAACTCTTCACATTCTGCTCTTAAGTTTGTTGCGGTTTACAACATCTCGAAGGTTGTAGAAGAGCCTGACCCTCTCCAGAGATCACTTAACTGAAGCCTCAGAAAGCCCAGTGGGAATTAAGCTGGCTGAAGAGGACTATGCTGTCTGTGCACAGCTCCATATCTCTTAGGAGGCGAGGCGCAACATCTCGCCTCTTCCTTGGGGCTCCAGCTTGGCTTTCAACAGGTACAGGGTGCTGGTAAGGAGATGGTGCATTGTAGTCTTTTCTGCTCACAATAGTAGTCTTTTATGTTTTGATCAGCATATCCAGTCTTGAAAGCCATTGGTAGGCAAAAGGACTTGAGAGTCTTCAGAGTGTTTTTACCAGTATGAGTGGAAGAATGGGATTACTGGTGAGGTTTATGATAGCATGTTGTTACGTTAACAGTTTGTTATAAGCTGTTCCTCAGCCTGGGATGGGACTATGCAGTTTTTACTGGCAAATGGTTCTTTTTGGTTTGTTAAGACAGACCTCCAAGTTAGCTGCTGTTTCAGAGGATTTTTTTAATATTGCTTATCTGATTATGATTAAGCAATCCGGTGTTTATAGCGTATGCTTTGACCTTGATGTTAGTTCAGCTGGGCAAAGATGTAAGTGATGAAGAAATTCCTTAGCAAGCTTACCCCACAGTATCTAAAATTAACTCTTTGATGCACTAAAGTAGGAGCATTCTTTTAAGATAGTGGCTTTTGAAGAAAGATACAAGTTCAGTTGCTTTGGCTAAATGTAAAGTCTGTTGACGTTTGGATGTTTCTTTATCAGTAAACAACATCTGTTTGTTTCTATGAATATGATCCATGTGTACACGATAAAATTAACATTGTAAGGTAAAACTGAAGTACAGTAGCTTCATTCTTCAGTCTGTATAACACAAAGTACCATGGAAGGGATAGATCCAGTACAGTTTTGATAAAAGCTGATTTGCTCTAAAATTCGTATGTTCATAGATATTCATTTCATATATAAAATTCAATGATACAGGACTGCAGTGAGTGGTGTAACTGTGTTTTTTCTTCTTTTGTTTTGTTTTCTCACTAAATCTCAGGGTTTAGCTGCCTTGGTGCTGCTACCTGTGCAAACAGAAAAGCCTCCGAAAGCAGCTGCACCTAGAACATTGATCTTTTAGCCAGAGATTTCCTCTGTGTGTTTTCATCCACACAGATTATCCTTAAAAAAGGGTTGCTTTTGTCTAAAAGATGCAGCACAAGATGCTACTGTCACAATGGCTGAGTGACAGCAGTACATCCCCGAGTTAGAATTTTATATTGCAGTAGTTGTGCTGATCAAACAGGCAGGTTTAAGACAGCTCCCTGTCAGCATGAAAAGCCTCCAACTCAAAGAACCACCCTTCGTTTCTAACAAGGAGCAGTTGTGTGCAGAACTGCCGAGTCGAAGAGGGTTTTACATATTCTGTAGCTGAAGGACTTGGCTCCTCTTCAAACATTTCTGCCTACAAAAGGATGGGTGATCTTGCAAGGGAATGTGCCCCCTCTAGGGGCAAAAATGTGGAAGTTTGCTCTAGCAGGTAAAGTCCAAACGGGAAAAGCGTTTTTTGCTTGGAGGGTTGAATGTCTGGAGGGAGTTAACCACAGTGAGAAGAGATTCCCGCTGTGATTTAGGATGCGGCTTTCACAGCATCTCGATTTCCTGTCTTGCTGCAAGAGGTGAGCTGTGCTGTCTGCAGCAGGTCTCTGCCTTCAGCCTTCTGTAACTCTTCAAACATGAAAAGTGTGCTGCCATTTTTGCAGAGCATATCTATCTACCTGGGTTATAAATGTCTTTATAAAGGGTGCCTCATACTGGGAAAAAGTCATCTTGCATTTGTTACTTCAGTAAGTGCTATAATTATCGAGCTGTTTGTGCATGTTGTACCCTTTCAGTATAGAAGGAATGCCGTGTGAAGGCAGCACACTGCTGGCCAGTCATCTCTAACATGAACACCCAGATTATCCCAAGGAAGTTCTTAGGAGTCTGGAGAAATACAAATGACTTTTGAAACTTCAGGGCTTTGAATATGGGAGTTACAGATGCTGTGCAACTATACAGTAAGGCTGGGTGTTGTTGCTGTGGTGGTGACACCGTGCTCCAAACTGAGCCGCAGAGTTGTCTGACTTGGGTGGTCATGTTTGTTCTGGCATGGGTCCTATATGAAACCGTTTCAGCAAGTTTTGAATGCTTGAAAAGTTACAAAACCTTTCATTCACAGTGGTCTCTCGCCTTTGGTATTTGCCATTCTGCCTATTCAGAGCTTGGGTTTGGGATCATGTAATTCATCCAAGTAGCATTTTATGGGTACATGTGTGCCCTGAACCTTGGGCTGTGCTCCCAGAGAAATACTCTTCTTTTAAAGGTCACGTGGGGAGAACAGCATCTTCTCTCATCTCTTCCTGCTGCTTTTGAAGTTTATCCTGGTTTATTGGGAAGATGCTTTTAACTCAGCTCCAAGTTTCCATAAGGAAACAAGGTGAAGCAATTTTTAATGAAAAGTTAAGATTTTTGTATCAGTCCTTTAAAGCCTGAATTCAGACCTCTTCACTCGGGTGGTCCAACCATAGGGCAGATGCTTCCAAGCATGACCACTCCAGTGTTAAATGTGAAATGCGTTCATACTCATTTTCCCCCCCCCCTCTTATCTCCTAAAGGTGCTCTTACAGAGTGTTACGATGAACTGGGCAACCGGTACCAGCTTCCCGTCTACTGCCTCGCCCCACCTATCAACATGATAGAGGAGAAGGGTGATCTGGAGACTCTGGATATTCCTGATCCCCCACCCAATTCAGGACACGAATGCCAGCTCCGTTTGCGCCTGTCCACAGGCAAAGACCTCAAACTCATGGTCCGCAGCATGGACACGGTGTACCACATGAAGAGGCGGCTGCACGCAGTGGAGGGAGTAGAGCCTGGAAGTCAACGCTGGTTCTTCTCAGGCAGGCCACTGGCAGACAAAATGAAACTGGAGGAGCTGAAAATCCCAAAGGACTACGTGGTGCAAGTCATTGTGAGCCAGCCCTTAGCAAATCCCACCCCGGTGGAAAACTGATTTCGGTTTCTTGTTTCTTGATTCTTCTAGCCTCCATCTCTGTCATGGGGTTTGTTTTCACTGCCCTTTCTTCTTTTGGTTTGTCCTGCTAATGGCTTAGTTCCAAGAAATGACCAGTAAAAATTCCATCTGTGATGGAGAGCTGCAAAAACAAAACATGAAAATGTAAACTGGCCTTTGGGGTTTGCCTGATCTCATATTTAACACAACAGCAAGCAGCACAGGGCAGGGGCAAAGGAAAGAGCGGGAAGGAGAAGGGAAGAGACAGGAGATGCAAAGAGGGAGGGAGGAGATTGTTGTTCACTTAAACAATACAAACATGTAATGACTCTTCAGACTGCAGGTGATGTCCTGGTCCATGGATCCAGAGCAACAGAGAGCACTTTTATTTAAAAATCAAAACAAACCCTTCATCTGTTGGTAACATTTCGTATCAGCACCATATACAGTTCATGCAAGAATCTCAGCTGCTCTGGGTAAGTCCTGTGCTGCCTGTTATCAGGGATCCTTTCTGGTTTGACCTAGCTCATGGGCTTTACCCAGGCCCTGCCAAGGCACAGCCAGCCCTGGCCAGTGGAGCTGGCCTGGGGTCTCAGGTTCCTGGTGATGCTCAGACCAAGCAATTGTACATTCCAAGGTGGCAACACAGTCCTGTGCCATTGTGGGCTCCTGAGCTGGGAAGACAGCCCACTGGAGCCTTAGGCAATAACTTAGTCAATGTATACTCTCATGTACTGTACTGTAAACTTACTTGCTACCAGACTGACTTAGCCTGAAGTTTACTGGCTCATGGGCACCTGAGCATGTGCCTGTTGAATTCCTGTATAGCACTTGGATTATTATAACAAGCTGTGACCAGGCTAGCTGAAGGGAGCAATGTGCTGGTCTGTGCTTAAGTGTTAGGTGCATCACCTTTGTCAAATGGCAATGTAGTAGGTCCAGGTTCAAGTGCAGTTACACCCAGATGCAATGTATTGCAACTTCCCCTCCTCAGTTCCTAGGGGTCACAAAGCCTGGAAGATGGTGAGGAGGACATGACAGCAGGCGGTTTGCAGCTTTTTGTGTGAGTGTCCTTTGCAGCAGCCGTCTTCTAGGCCTGGTGGGTCTCTAACCAGGACCACTGGAGGTATCCTCACCACAGCCCTGAGCATGACAGTGGTGTTTCACAGCCAGTGCTTTCCCTTCAGAATGAAAGAGGAGCTCTCTCAGTAAATGACAAATCCTTTTGTAGTCTCAGAAATCTGAATCAGAGCATACTTGGGGGTGAGAGATCCAACTGCTTATTCCCTCAAAGATGCTCTCTTTGTTCCTTTGGCTGCTCTGCACCCCTGTCTGGTAATGCCTTTGGTTGAAATCAGACTTTTTAAACACAATTTCTAGTTTTCTTGGGTTTTGGGTTTTTTCAGCCGGATTTGACATAACTTCTTCCAAAGTCAGATCTGCTATTCAGGTGTTAATAGCATGGGTTTTGTGGGTTTCTGTCTTCCCTCTTTGAATTAATGGTCTGAAGCTACAGTTGTCCCAGCTCTTGCTCATCTACTAGTGAAATTGGTGGGTTACAGGCACAATTTTAAGCTTGTTACTTCTACTTCTTCATTAATTCCCTAGAACTCAGTTTCTGGGACTCAGAGAGAGTTCTTGCTCCATGAGCATCAGGAGAGAGCCAGAACGATCAGTGGTCACTTGTACAATATTACGAGGCTTTCCCAGCAAGTGGAAGCAGGCGCAGAATTTACATTGATGGCTGGAAAACAGATGCACGTGTGATATGCATCTCCAACCCTACCCCAAATAAACAGAGCTTTTTTGTTGCTCCCTGGGTTGTGCTAAACCTATGGTTTTCTGACAGCTCCTTTAGGATAACTGAGGTGCAGTGGCAGAGCTGTATAAAGGAAAATGGGTTCCCTGTTCTTGTAAACAGCACAGGGACTTGGTTTTCTTCTTTTCTTCTCAAAGATTAACTCAAAGCTGATAAATGCTAATCTGTAACAAAAGGGGTTTATTGTAGAAGGTTTCTTTTAAGACAAATCTGATTTCCTATCCTGTGTTTTTGCCACCAGGATCTTTTGCATTCCGCAAGGGAAAAAAGTACTTGGTCTATAAACAGCTCAAAGCTCTCTTGGATTTTTGCTGGACAAAGAATGGTTTCATGCCAGAAAGACACTGCTTGTCCATGAGGCATAAATTACATCTCTGTGTTAATGGTCTTTATGATGTCCTTTCCCTGTAGGCCCTTCTAGAAAGGGGAGATTGTGGTAAAGGAGGAGCAAACCAGGGTAACGGTTCTGTAACTGTGAACACTACAATCCATACAACTATTTTCCTTTTTTCTTTCTTTTCTTAGGATACATTTTGTTGATTACTTTTCTCTTTTTCTGTTTTTATGCAGATTATTGTACTAGGTTTGAGATTACAGTGTGTAAGGTCAGGGAGAGCTCCTCCTTTCCCTCTCCCCACTCTGAGTTGGAAAAGGTTCAGTTTTATTATGCCATTACAGATGACTGTGTTTTATATTAATTGCTTTTATGTTGGGCAGCAAGGTGAGCTGAAGGCCAAATTGTGAGTGGGCTTGGAGTAGAACAGAGAATTGGTTCATTAAAATACTCTTTTCTCTAACAGCCCCTCCTCTCCCTGTCCTGTCCCTTAAGCACATGTCTGTAACTGGAAAAATTCAGTGATAAAATGCTTCCGTAATTGAAAGTGAAGACTTTTCATCCTCTTCTGTACAAAATGATGGGGGAGCACGGATGCTGCTGGAGACAGGAAACAAATTTTACAGGATTTGTATTAGGAAGGATTTCGAAGCTTCAAAACATATACTTAAATATTGGTAATGAAGGCATACAGGCATACAGCATGTTGAGTAACATATCCCATGTGTGTAACTAGAGGTTGCAACTTCCCTCGAGAGAACAGTGATTTCCATCTCTGAAATGCATTGTCTTTGTCCTGCAAGATGGTCTTAGCTATAAATACCACTGCAGGGGATTGGGATTGGGCTGGGGCTCCCGTGGGACTCAAGTGGATTCCTGGGGCACAGCGGGGCTCCCCACATGCCTAGAGGAGGGAGAGAAGGAGAAAGAGGAGACTCATTTAATGGACCAGTGGAATAGGCATGGCTGGAGTGAGACTGGCCAAGAGTTAAACCCCTGCTGAGCTGGCAGCCCTAGTGAGGACTGGTGCTCATCTGCATGGTGGATGCTGTTCACAGCAAGGATGGGTGGAAGCACGCTGGTGTGGCCATCTTTCTTTTGCAGGGAGAGTATGTGTTGAGCTTGGGCTCAATGCTGCTGGCAGCATGGCCAGGGCCGCCTTTCAGCCCGCCAGTTGGTGTGCTGCCAGCACCATGGGGTGTCTTGGGCATAACTGAAGCAACACAACAGGTTTTTTAACACACAGCCGTGAACTGCAATGCCAAGTACAGACAAGTGAGGAGTAATAGGACTTTTTATTAGGCCCATCAGCCCTTTGTGGCGTTCCTGATTAGCTCTGGCTATGAACTGTTGCCAGTAGATAACATTTCTTTTACCATGTTAGTGACAGTAATCACGTCTGTTTGACATGATTCAGGTTTTTATACTCCTTATTGCTACATCTGCCTGACCCAGAAGTAATAACACGGTGAAAGTCCCCACTCCTCAACAGCTTGAAGGGCAGAGAGACACAAAAACATGCAGTCTCCTGGCGCGACAGAGCTCCAGGAAAGTCCCAGGTGCTGTAGATCCATTGCTTGGTGCACTGCAGAAGGATGCTCACAGTCATCTTCCACAATGAAGTGACAGCTGCTCCTTCAGAGCATCCAGCTCCCAAAAGTTTCACCGTGCCTCTTTTTGCCCGTCAGTTTATTGGTGCAGAAAACAGAGCTTGAAGTAGCTGTGCTGCAAGAACTGGTTTAGTTTTCTAAAAGCCTTTGCTTCTTTGCATCAGAGAAGTGGTTTCGAAAACTAAATGATGTGAGTCACCACTGTAGGAAACTGAGTTCTCTAATAGACACCCCAATGCTAAAAGTAGTGACAACAACCACAACAAACATTACCCCAGGAGCAACCAAAACCAACCCAGCTCCTCTTTGCCTTCCACATGAAGTTCCTAAGTGGCTTTGGGGAGGAGAGAACAGTGGGGTTCATTGGAGCAGCAAGGCAACACATGGCAATGTCCATAACCTTTGGTAAAGCAGATGGCTGATTGATAAGATATTGCTGTAGTATGACATGCTTTTGCATATATATTCATTGTTAGTAAATAATGTAAAAACCTTTTAAAAACTATTAAAAACAGAATCTTTGTTACAATGGTGGGATGCTTTTAGCCATGGATTTTTGAAAGCATTTTTGCTGTGGAAGTGTTGACGGACTGAGTGCTGTATGTTTCTCCATTTCTGTCTTCTTCAGAAGCAAAAGTGGTAGCTACGTTTCTAACTCTTGACGTCTACTTTACAAACTCTTTTCTGTGTTGCTGTACAGACATCCAGGACCCTGCACCTTATGCAGAGAATGTTTACATTAAAAAATCTGTTGGCTTTTTCACTGCGCTGCTCAGCTCCTGTTATGTTGAAATGTCTGTAGTCTCTGTTAGAGAAAGGGGCTGCTTCTCCTTTGCCCTTTGCCAGTTCCCCTGTAACTCTGGCTCCCTCCTGGATGATGGCTGCCAGCTCTTGGACAGCTTGTGCTCTCCTGGGGCGGGATGTAGAGCTATTGGAGAAAGGTGTTTGAGCAGACTTGCTCTGGGTAGGGGGATGAGCTCCCTGAGAAGAAATGCGCTTCAAACCCACTAAGATGTTGGTGGTCTGCCTTGCAAGTGAACTGATCTAGGAAGCCTCGGAGTTACACTTCCTGGCAACCGTGCTTCTGTCTTCTCCCAAAGAAGATGAATGTCCTGCTATTACATCCGCAGCTACAAACACTTCTGTTGGTTAATGACTGTATATACAAGTCTGCCTGCTTTAAGACTTTCCCTTTCATCAAGTGTTTTTGATTGCTCTGTTCTTCAGATGGCTCTCCTCTTCTGTATTTCATCCGCTTAGATACTCTTGTAGCCATGGGGTGTTGCTCTTGTTCATAGGAGATGGAGCTATAGCTCTCCTTCCAAGGGAGGTCCATGCCACTGAGCCTACAAAAGTCAACTAGTTGGAAGATGAGATGTTGTAACCAGCGGGCTTCTTATGGGGACTTGGAGACTTCTAAGAAGCATGTCCACTGGACTCTCCATGAAAACAGATGTTCCTGCCCTCCAAGCAGGACCGCTTGTTGGGTATTTATGTGGTAAACTCTGTATTTGTGTATTTACAAAGACCATTTGATCAGAGCCGTGGGGCAAATAGAGAGCTTAAAATCCTGACTCCTGCCTTAAAACTCTTAGTTTATCTCGAGCTCCAAAAATTCTGCACCTGCTCGTTCCCAAGTCCCATTTTTCCTCTAGGAAATTTGAATCCAGTGAAAGGCTGGAGACAGTTTAAGGAAATCTAAAACCACGTAAAATTTAGCTGATGGCTTTATTAAAATAACTAACTGGTCTTTTATTAGAAACCCTGTTTGTGCCTCTCAAGTCCAGGGAATGTTGAAAAAGTGGAGGTGGCTTTGGAGCAATGATTGAAATGACTCTGTTAGCTGGCAACATGTAAGACACTTTCATATGCTCTGAGCAAGAGACTTTGGTTTGCGTCCTCTCTGCCTCATGGTAATGGCTTTCAAAGATGGCTGGTACCATCAAATTTGTACTTCTTGAATAAATATCTTCATTTTTATGGTAAAACCTTTTGTATGCAGCTCATTTGTGTGTGCCATGTAACAAGCATTCCTATTGTGCAGGATATGGTGCTAGATTTGGTGCTGACACACAAAATGCACAGCTCCAACACAAGGATGAGTGACACGAATGGGGTATTTTGTTTTGGTTTTTTTTTTACCCATAACTTTTATAAAGTCTTTTAGAGTCATATATACTGTTGTGCTAAACACGCTTCTTGACTTTTCCCCCCTCCCTGGCTCCTTCAGTCAGTGAAGACCTCTAGGTCAATATAACGATGCTGTGAACATCAGGTAACTTTTAAAATGCATTATGTATTTGATGTTGTACCTCTGTTACTTGGTTGACAGAGCGCAGTAATGTGTGCACATATTCTTAATCAACTGCAAAGCACAAGCAGGTGCTCTTTAGACTGTTAAATTATGTGGTTTATTTTTCTCTAAGCCAAGGGAAGTTCTTCTGCCATTGAGAGCAAAGCACCGTGACCTGCTGTCAGAAATGCTGTACACAATGCCCTGTATTTAAGACAAAAAAGAAACTTCTCTTCCCCTGCATTTGAAAAAATAAAAGTACTCCTGGAAAAGCCTTAAGAAATAAATGCAGTGTTGCTTTTCTTCTTAAAGGTCTTCAGGAGGGTTTTTAATTGTGAGCTGGAGCTCTACAACCTCTTCATTACCAGTCTGATAGCCCAGAGGCATGTTTTGCAGTGATTTTGGTGTCTGAGGGTGTTTTAACTCACAAATAAGACCAATCCACGGAGACGTGCCTGCAGATGTGCTCAGATACCCAGCAGCAACCTCTGCTGTGCCCAGCGTCTGCTGCCTGCAGATGTGCTCTAGGGGATGTGCAAGATAATGGATCTGTGTCATTCTCCTGTAATTACATTAACTGACTTTGCCTTTATTCAAGTCACCACTTTTACAGTCTTAATTAACTACCCAAGGTATCAGAGGAGTAGCAATAATTTTTTGTAGGCCTCTTTGGTCTAATGGTCTCTAAACATTTCAATTCTTTTCTCTAAATCTAAGCATCATTTCACTGTTTCATTTGTGATGTGAGCTACAAAGAGGCATCCGACTTTCGTGGAACTTTTTTCCTTTTATACAAATATACTTGTAGGTGTATGTTTTATTCCTTTTCTACATGTGTGTGTCTATAATCTCTTCTGTGTCTATGCATATTCACCCTTTTAATATATGTATTATTATATATGTTTTATAGCTATAATTATATATATTTATGTATGTTTTACGTATACACTGTATATGTAAAATAACGGTACAAGGGCTTATTTGTTGCCATTTGTTCAGACGCATGAGACCCCTCCTGCCCCAGCATGGACACAGAAGTTATTGGAGCTGATCTCCTTGGACACCAGGATTGTAAGACTGCGTGTGATGTTTCTGTACCCATCTCTTAGCTGAGGGAAGCCTGTTCACATTCGAGTAGCTCTGTCTCGTTGGTGCATGTGTGTGTACATACCCACACCACACCAGGCTGTCCTTAGCGTGCAGGCGCAGCATGTTTTGGTGTATGAAGTGGGCTGGGCAACTCCAGGCTGATTTGTCCCGAGGAAAACCCCAAAAGGACATGGATTATAAATCAAAAAGTGCAGACCGTTTAAATGTTCTCAAGCAGTGCAATGCAATGCTGCTTCATACCTTACAGCATACAGCATTAGGGGAGAAGCCTATGTATGCTTTATAGAGCTATGATATATAGATGACAGTGTTTCTATTCCTAATCAATGTATAATTAATATTTGTATTGTGTCATGTTTTATTGACCTGCATCTTACTTTATGACATTGCATAACACACTATGGCTAGTGTGTCCCTTGGTGGGTGTCACACCCTCACTTCCTGCCCCATGGCAAGTCCTAATTGCTTTCTGTTGCCTAAAGATGCATCCCATGTGCCTGTCCTCCTGTTGACCGGTGCTGTGTTAATCCCTGGTTCTGGGCTCCAGAGACAGCACTAAGGGAAATGGTCTTTAACTGTGGATCTGATTTTGCTGCTGCTTATGCTGGGGCAACTGCCCCGAGCAGGGCAAAACCCCAGAGTCACTCTGGACACTGCAGGGAGCATCTGGCTGAAAGCTCGGGGTGGCTGGGCCCTCCCCATCCAGGCTAAAACTGCCAAGGTAGCTTATGGAAAAGGCACTGGACTCTCACCTCATCTCTGCAGAGTGGTTTGTTGTGATCTCAATGAATAATCCCAGAACGTTGGGAGTTCAGCCACACAGTTTATTTTCTCTGGACCCAGCGCAGTGGCAGAGGTCCGAGAGGTGGGAGACCGCCCTGCAGGCATGCCCAAACCTTGCTTCATGGGAGGTCAGTGGTGAGCTTGGAGACTGGAATTGTCTGTTCTAATTAGTCCCTTATGCTTGCAGCCCAGCTCTCTAATGGCAGTGAGTTTGGAGGAGGCTCAGTGGTGTGATGCCCTGTATGTGAGGTGAGAGGGGGAAATAAATTGACTGGATTGCCGTGCCCAAAGGGTGAACAGTCAATATTTAACAAGAGAAACTAAACTGCCTCCTGCTTTCGTCCACATGGACTTAATTAGGTGGTTTTGTTAACAAAGCAAAGAGCGTTTCCTGTCGTTGGGCTGTTCCTCACCAGCACGGATGCTGGGAGCTGCCTGAGCCCAGAGCATGGGAGCAGAAAGCTGCCAGCGTGAATGGCTCCAGCCTGCCCCGCTCCAAACCAGCCTTGTTTTGTGTGTCTGATTGTGGCCAAATGGCAGCACCAGGGAGAAAGGCCCTCACTAAAGCAGCATGTAACTCAGTGACAGGACGAGGTGGTGTCTAAAGTACCAAGACAACACCCACTGCAGTACATGGGGCAAGATAAGGCTCCATCGGGCTTAGTCAAAGTTTTATGCGTCCTTCACTGGATGCCAGTCTGAAATTTACTCACCTACAAATGCAGTACATCTGGCTGGCTGGTGGCTCTAAACAGCACAGGGGGACAGAGAAGCAAGGCTGTGTTGTACCCTGCTGGCTACAGGCTTCCTGTTTGCCTGTTAGGAGCTTGCTGTCCTGCTGGGAGGCTCTTTGTGATCCCCTTCCTCTTGCTGTTGTTCGTCAAGGCAGAAGAGGCAAACATCTTGAATTCCCCCTAGTTCAGTTGCTAGTTTTGGAGAGGAGGTAGATCCTTAGTTCAGCAAGGCAGCTTTGCACAATATGAATCAGAGAAAGACCCTTCAGTGCAGACTCTTGTTGCCTTGACTTGTTCTGGTTTCTGAACTGACTGGTGAAATCGGTTCCAAGTATTGCCTCCAGCTGATCCCGAGCATGTTGCAGGCTGATGGAGCTCCTCCCTGGCATATGGCTGTTCCTCTGCCATTTGTAATGACTTGCAGTTGTTGGAGTGATTCGGAACAGCTGGAGTTTGGTGTGGATGGGGGAGTGGGAGCTGTCACAGCCATTCTGCTCCTACAAAACACTGGCCTTTTTAATCAGGCAGCCTGGAGATGAAAGGATGGGATCAACGCAACCTGGGGCTGAAACAGCTTATTCCAGGAAACTGCTCTGAGGGCACCAGAGAACTGTGCTCAGGATGAAGGCTTTGGTACCTCGCTGTGCTGCTAAACCACACAGGAGGCAGGCTGTGAGCCCTGCAGGGATTACGGGAGAGATGCAATCGCCTGAAACAAAGAATTGAAGAGGATGCTGGTGGTGGAACATGGAGGAGAATTTCCAGTAAAAACAATAACCTGGGACCCTACCAGCAGAAAGGAGAAGAAAGAGAAGGGATCTCCCTTGGTTACCAATGGCTGTCTTGCTAAACGTGCTGCTGGAGCATGCTCAAGTCACAAGGACGGTGTGAAGCTGTGGCGGAGATGACTACAATCTATTAATGACTGATTCCCTACCAGTCTCCCCACACAGAGGAAGGTGCCTGGTTTACCCCCAAAAATCATTCCTTCCTGTTGCTATCTGACTGTTAAAACAGTTTCAATTCAGAGTGTGTGATAAGTTATAAAGAGCTGCTCCTGAAGGCAACAGGAAGAAAACTCTGGCTTCAGTGAGAACAGGCTGCAGTGCAAAATGAGTCCTAAAGATTAACTTTGGATTTAGGGGCATTTTCGTGGTTCCTATTTTGTCTGTAATTTCTCTAATTTTACCCCGTCTCCAGATACCTTAAGTTCTTCTTTCTGGATATTGAGAAACATTCTGGCTTCAAACTAGTTAAAGTCAATCCCTTTATCCCCATCTACCTCCAGCAGCTGAAGGGCAGCTCTGGTGGGTGAGCTGCTGTTCAAGATGGCTCTCTTTTGGGGCAGAAAGGTTTAAAAACAGATGACAAGCAATGACTTCCTGCTTGGCAAGAATACATGGAACACCAACCGGTGCTTGCATCCAAAGAATAAAGGTGACCTCCTGCTAGTCGCGCCTGCAGGAAATACCAGAATCCTGGTGCTTCCTGAGGCTGAGCCATGGGGAGCACGTGGCTGCTGCTGGCTAGGCTCACGCTGTGCTGGGGGGACCTACTGACAGCCAGCCCAGCTCCAAGGCTGCTTTGAGAGGTCCTTTCCCATCCCTCCCATGTGCAGAATGACTTGCAGGGCTCCATCCCACAGTTGGCTCCTCTCCTTTCTTCCCATGTCCAAGCGCTGGCTCTCAGCCGGGAGCCTGGTCCAGAGCAGAGCTGTAGGTTGTGTCCACCCCACCACCCTTTACCACCTCACCACTCTCCTCACTGCTCTTACCAGAAAGGGTCCCAGCCTCTCCCAGCCCAAGCTGTATGTGATGCTGGGGAGGATGAAAAAGGGCATCAGCGTGCACTGCACCACCACTCTAGCAAAAACCCATGGGTGAAAATAGATGCTCTGCTCTCTTCCCTTGAGGTAGACACAGCTGAGGACTTGGTTTTTGGAGAACTCCTTGCTAAGATGGACAGCTTGAGCTGGGAGGAATGTTTAGATGGCTCCTACCTGGCAACAGCTTCAGGGGTGTATTTATCCCTGAGAAGCAAGGTTGGTATTAACAGGGGGACCGTTTGTTTCCTTGCTTTCCTTTTCTATGCAGCAGCATTACAGCCACATCAGACCCAGGGTCCCCCTTGCATGCCATGAGAACAGACCAGCTCCAGTGAGCTGATTCCTTTTACAGGGTGTTGGACGGTGCAGATATCCCTGTACCGATCCCAGGACCTCAAGGTATGTACCTCATAGGACAGGAGGATGCACATCACAGTGCAGACCTCATGAAAGCAAATCCCTGCCTCACGTTTCAGCCCAGCAAGTCAAAGAGCAGCCTGATCTGGTCCTTTCAGATTGGTCATGTAATGGAGAAAGCAATAAAACTGCAAATCAGGAAAGCAGAGAGCTCTCAGGCATCGTCTGCACAAAGCTGAGGGCAATAATCAGCAGGCTTCATTTTACTTTCAATGCCCACTGCTCCCAGAGAGGTTGCACAGGCAGTTCAAACAGAGCGGCAGATACTGTTCAGAATTAGTAGACAGTATTAATAAGATTGCCTGATTTATGAAAGAGACATACGCGATTTCTGCATAGAAGGCGATGTTAAAGCTCTCATCATTTTCTGTTTTCTCTTCCTCCCCAACCCTGGAGGAAAAAATCACTTTTCCAACAGAAACACTGTAAAAAGAGCCAGTTTTAACTTTGGAGGTGTCACTTCTAACTCGTGATCCACCAGCAATTATTTTAGTCCTATTTAATCTTCTCCAGCGCAGAGGAAGAGCCAAATCTCCAGATCCAACGTTTCCATCAAACATCCCCAACGGTGAACAGTCTCTGCAGCCTGGTCTGATCCTGCGCCCCTCAGATCTCTGCCAGTGGGGTAAATCCCACGGGAAGAGGCGTCACTCAAGCTGGAGCACCATGGGGGTTTGCATGAACAAGGCAATAGGCTGAAGAGCCACAGGCAGGAGCTAGGGAGGTGTTGGTCTGTGCGGAGGACATTCTGCACAGCAGCTGTAGGCCTTTGCTGTATCTCTTAGCCAGGGCTTTTCTAGTTTCCAGTACATGACAATGCCTTGTGCATTGTGTCCAGCAGTTACAATGCAGAGATGGCTGCTTTTAAATGCCCAATTTCATGTTTAAGTTAGCTGTTAGCAAGCTGGGCTGCTCTTATGTTTAAGTAAGGATTTAGTGGCATGGTTTAGTGGTGGACTTGGCAGTCCTGGGGTAAAATTGGACTTGATGACCTTAAAGGTCATTTCCAACCTAGTTGTTTTATGATTCTCTGTAAGATGTTTGTCACCCATTTCTCTTCAAACCCAGAATGAGTTCAATCCAGTGTAGCGATAACCATGGAAAGCGCTCTTTAGTCAGGTCAGCACTTCCTTCCCCTTGGGTAGCACAGAGGCCTGTGCTGACACAATGGGGATGCTCGTGACTGCCTGTCCACAGCATCAGGGGTGCTAAAACAGTGGGAAAACAGAGATTAAAATGTGGAAAGCAGTTGCTCTGATTCTGTTCTATTCTGTTCTTACTCACGTATTTCCAAATCCACACCTTGTATCAGATCTGATCCAAAGCCCACGGCGTCTGGCTTTGAGCTCAATGGTTTTCAGCTTCCTTCTGTCTCAGGGGTACACTTGGGTTATGTTCTCACCTTGCTCTTCCTACACCTGAGTGGGGAAAAGGGCAGAAATCAGGGAACACCAAACTTGCCTCAAAAAAGGCAACTGAAATTCTCACACAGCCACCCATTTCCAGGAACCGGAGTTTTAAGTAGCATTTCCAGCTTCAGCATCGGGGAAACTCCCAGTACAAATGCGAGGGCTGATCTGCACCTCAGTGAACCCAGCACAGACAAGGAGAGGCAACGCTCAACCCCTTTGCTCTCAGGTGTAATACATTGGGGAACTAATGAGAAATCGCCGAGGCCGGGTGTTCTCAAAGCGAGAGCTGTGCGGAGTTTCGCCTGTGCTACACGCACACGTATGTGAGCAAACACTCGCTGATGGGAGCGGGGCTGCCATCTCCGGGGCTGGTGTAGATGAGCACCAACCTCCAAGCCCTCGGTTCAAACCCGACGTCCTGAAGCGCGGCTGCACCATCGGGTATTTCCCCTAGATGTCCCCATTGAATACTCGATTTCAAACCGGGTTTTCAGCGGACCTGAGGCTTTGCCAGGGAGGGGATGGTGAGAACCTTCACGCTTGACACCGGTGGGTCCCATCTCCTCCAAAACAAACTCATGACGGATACCCGTGGTGCTGACACCGGCAAATCCCCGTTACCGGGCGTTTGAAACTATTGGTGTTGGGCCGTTTCCACACGAGATGAGCCTGGAGTAGGAGGAAACGTGCTCCTGTCGCTAAGGCTCCCACCTGCGGACATGTCTCCTGCCTCGGCATGGCTCTGCTGTGCCAAGCGGGGCCGGGCCGAGCCGAGCCGAGCCGAGCGGTGCGAACCGGG
This sequence comes from Agapornis roseicollis, assembly GCA_002631895.1. Taxonomy (NCBI): domain Eukaryota; kingdom Metazoa; phylum Chordata; class Aves; order Psittaciformes; family Psittacidae; genus Agapornis; species Agapornis roseicollis. Next base: position 340,692 of record NDXB01011243.1, read on the forward strand.
GCCGTGCGGGGCGGGCGAGGGCGGTGCCGGCTGGTGCGGGGCGGGGTCAGCCGGGCCCGCAGGTGGAGCGGCGCCGGCCCCATGTGCGCGATTGGAGGCGGTTCCGCTCCTCGCTTCTCCGGCGCGCAGCGGCTTGGACCTGCTCAGGGGCCGGGACGCGGCTCCCCGCTGCTCCCCGTCCCGGTTCCGCTGCTCCCGGTCCCCGCTCCGCTCCAGCATGGCTTTCGCTAATTTCCGCCGCATCCTGCGCCTTTCCACCTTCGAGAAGCGGAGGTCCAAGGAGTACGAGCACGTCCGCCGCGACCTGGACCCCGGCGAGGTGTGGGAGGTGCTGGGGGAGCTCGGCGACGGAGCCTTCGGCAAGGTCTACAAGGTGGGAGCGCAGCGCTTGGCTCGGGGCCGGGGTGGGGGAGCGGCGGGTTTAATTTCCCCCCCCTTCGGTCGCCCGCTTTCAGAGCGGTGCTTTTGTGAGGCGACTTGGTCCTTGCCAAGCCTGGCAGAGTTCTTGGAAGTCAGCGGTCTCGGGCTGCTTCCAAGCTTTGCGAGTCTCCGGGACTGACGCTCGTTGTATTCCTGTGGTCCTCGCCGGCGGGAAGCGTACAGCGAGCAGAGGAGCCCAGCTCCTCAAGAGTGGGGCCGTGTCCGCTGCTAGGAATGCTTCATCTCTGTGTTAAAGGGTGGGGGGTTCAAGGCCGAATACTCCCTGTCCTTTGCGCTCCAAGGCAGTGTTCGTGCTGTTACCGGCTCTGAAATCTCTGCTCTCCTGTGCTGCAGCCGAGACAGGAGCCTCTTGGCAGGGGCTGGCTGAAAGAGCAGCTTGGGAATCCAGGCTCCTTGGGAAACCTGCATTACATTTGGGCCATGAGTGGTGAATTAGCTGTTGGACAGCTGGTTTTTGGTGGTCTCACTAGATCACTTAAGAAGGTATTGCCTTTTCACAGCTGAGGAATAACCAGTAACAAAAGAGAAGGCCAGGAAGGGAGCTGGTCTGTTGCTGGTCAGGGCAGAGGTGTTTTACTGCAGTACCCTCGCATTTGTTGTAATGCATTGGTATTTGGTAGAAACTCTACAAAAACGGGCACTAAATAACTATTGAGTGGAAGTTCCTGACTTAGAATAAAATGCCATTCCTAAAAATCACCTTTAAATCCCTAATGTAGTTATCCTTCCAAAGGTAGCACTGGTAGCAATCAGCACTTCTGTTGCCAGTTTAGTTGGTGTTGTGTATTGGAAACCCTTTTGTGTGTAGCCACATTCACTCTGGATAATTCTTTGCTTATATTTGCTTACATTTCTCACCCAATGATACAAAGGAGGTAGGTGTTGTGAAAGAAGTTAATGACAAGACAAATGTAAACTTAAGAGGAGTAACTGGTTTAAATCCTGTCTAATTTAAACATGGACAACATCTCTGAAGTGGGTGACTTTCAGACTGAAGCTACTTTATGCTTGGCTGGTTTGGTTTTGTTGTCATAGCCAAATGCCTCTGCTGTTAACTCCAGCCTCAAAACAATAACACAATTAGCAGAGTAAGTTTACATGCTGTAGGCTAAGGATGTCAGCCTGTCAGGTAATGACATCTCCTCACCTCCAGCTACTTCCATCTCCTTAGGTCCATCCCTATTTTGACCCAAATGAGAATGTGGATTGCAGTAAACAAAGCAGTGAAGGCTACATGTTTGTAACCAGAAGCTGACTCCCTCTACAACTAGTACATTTGGACAACTGTCTGCTTTTCTGTTGTTCTAACATGGTTTATAAGGGCATTGGAGATTAACATTGTGAAGAAATCAAGGGCTATTTTATTCTTCGTAGTAAAGTTTTAATCCTCCATCTTCTTTGATCTCTTCTTCACCTGTTCTCCATCCTGGTTGCCCAATGGACATGGTTGGGTTTTGAAGAGTTCTCATGCAAGATTTTGTTTGTTTGTTTAGGAATCCCAAATCATTTGGGTGCCATGTACTAGAAAGCCTTATTTTTAGATAGCAGCCAGTAGCATTATTGCAGAGAGAGTTTCCTGCCATGCTAAGATTTCACTTGCATCTTGTTTTCCTCTGTCCTTCTCAATCTGGAGCACCACCCTGGGTGCTGATGCACATAGGATGGCGATGTGAAAGATGAGGCTTGCCCCTTGTTCTGCACAGCTGCCAGGAAAGCCCCAAACAAAACACCCCACTGTGTGCAAGGGGGATGTAGGTGGCCGAGACACAATGAACAGATTTAATCGTTCTCCTGAACTCACTTTAAAGTCAATTTTCTTTTCACACAAAAGCAATCATTTAGAGCAGCTCTGAGTGTTTGTATGGCTGTGAGAGTTTCAGGATGTTTGAATGAAGTTCCTGTCTGTCTTCTGCCCCTTTCCCACACACGGAGGTGCAAGGAGATGATGTAATCTACCTATGCCTACATCCTGCCCTATGTGCCATATGTTATATTTGCTCTTAAGAGCCTGAGCAGTGCAAAAGAGTGGGATCTGTGTGCTGAAGAGTATGACCTGGGAGAAATTTAGATGTGGGTAGAAGAAAACATGTGCTTGTTTTAGTATTATGAGGCCAGGTTTAAGCAGGAGGAAGGGGTGCTGGGCTGGGTAATGGTTTCATTGCCCTGCAGAACACTGTCAGGGAGCTGTGTCTTGGACTCCCTGTGCACTCAGCTGAGCAAACTTGAAGTGGTTTGACACAGCATGCAAGAAAAGTAGGACAGGCTTGATTTAAATATATATTAATTAGAAATAACCAGATGTGGAGTCTGAAATGCATGCAGCAGGCCTCGAAATCTGCAGCCAGTGGAAACTACTGGGATTTCCTTGGTTTTGTACAAAAGCCTTTTTCAGCAAAAGAGGACCCTGATGGTATGAGGAAACAGTGGAACTCGTTGCAGAGGGTAATGAAGCTGAGAAGTAGGAAGGGGGTGGAGTGAAACTGTTTCTTTCTAGCTCTCATTCTATTAATGTCTTGGTTTGGGTAAGTCCAGTGGGTATGATAAGGAAGCCATAGCAGCCTGTAGATAGCAACACGCTCTGCCAAATACACTTTGTTACTCACCTCATCCAAAGCTCACTAAATCGGTGCCCTTAAATCCCTCATTAGGCCAGCAGTTGGGAGCTGTGACCCATGTGTGCTAGCCTGGGCAGGCTGCGGCACCTCTAGGGTTGTGAGCCTATACAAGTGTAAGTTCCTAACTCAGATTTCTCTTTCTTCAGAAACACCTAAGATACAATCCATGGAACGTATGGCGGTGGCTTTATCAGTTCAGACTTAATGTTTCTTTGCCTATGCAGGGAGGGAGAAGTGGTAGTGGCACCCTAGAGAGCTGTGTTGGTGAAGCTAAGCCCTACTGATCTCAGGGCCATGCAGATGCTCAGCATGAAGCCAGCGGTGCAGGCTGCTGCGGGCTGGCTGCTCAGAGCTGCTGAATCACATCTCGGTACTGAAACACCCAGTAGTTGATTACTATGGCAGGTAGTTGTGTGCCTGTCGGCAGGAACAGATGTGCAGGGCTCTTCTGGGCATTGAGAACTCAGGAGCTAGCAGGGGATAGACTGGATCTTACAAGAGCATGGGCTCAGCCTTGGGATTGGCTGCCTCTCTCATAGTGGGATTGTTTTGCTGTGCTCATGTCTCTTGTGAAACTGTATCTCCCCTTCCCAGCCCGCGGATGGGGATGCTGGCCCCCGATAAGGCTTTCTCTTCATAGGGTGGGGAGCATGGGCTGCTGTGCTGCCCGCAGCCCCCAGTGCAGCAGGAACTCAAACTTGCCTTTCCAACGGCTCAGTGTGCTGGTTCCCAGAGAGATATCGCTGAGCCCCATGTCACAGTGCCTCACAGCTGTGCCTTTCATGTTGCTGTTCTTATTTCTTCTTAAGATAACGGCTTGAAAAGCTGCGTTTGGGTTATCTGATCTGTGAGGGTGGTATTACCGCTGCAGACTGTGAGTACTCTGTTTTGAAATGTGGCTAATAAGACTGATTTTTAAATGTTGTACAGCTGCTCTATAAGCCTGGCTTTCACAGGGATGGGCCCGTTTGAAGGCACCCTGTCACCTGCAGACCTCTCTCTGCTCACCAGCTGAACCTGCACCCTTCTGCCTTCGCATGAGTTGGCTCCAGTGACACGGGCTCAGCTCTTGTCGGTTTGATTCGTGGGGGATTTAACATGTAATTCCTGGAAAGGGTGTCACTGAGAGATGCTAATCTGCTGAGTTGGCTTAAAAGAATGAAAGAGAGGAAGTTAACAAAGGGGGTTGGTGGAGTTTCAGTTGATTGTAACTATGGCAGCAAAGATTAAATCATTGTCCCTTAGAATGGCTGAAGGGTTTTCTTACAGGGTTTCAGCTGGGAAGACGAGAGGAATGGGAAGATGCCACTCTTCTGGGCGAGCAGTGGCCCAACAATGTTAAACCTGGTTGTACTTTAAGCTCAGTGTTCACTTGAAACTCACTTTGAAACATGATGGTCCGTCCATGCTGAAGTCCAAATGAGGCTTGTCCCTGCGGAGCCATGGCTGTATGTGTGTGGCAAGGGAGAGGATAAGTCTCCATGGCCTAAATATTTTGTTAATGAGTTCAGTGCCACGGCCCAGAGCTTGGCAATGCTGCTGACAGTGGGAGCTGTGGGCAGCAGCGTGGAAGAGAAAGCTTAGATGAAGGCTTTGAGCCTTTCACCCTCTAGCACGTGGCAATCATTGTTCTTTAGGAAAATCCCTGCTCAGCACATCCCATAATTCTTAATATTTTTATTTTTATTTTCTTCGAATATGCTGTTTCCTTGGAAAAAAAGATTCTTCTTCTCACCTTTGGGATGCTGCTGTGTGTAGAGCTGGGGTTTTCCTCATGAGTCTCAGGTCAAACCCATCCTTGCTGCCATGCAGCTTGGTTGCAGGTCCTGGGTGGCAGTGCTACTCTCCCATCCACCAGCAATGCCAGCCTTGCTTAGCCTCAAGTCTTGGGAGAAAAGGAATTCAGCTACAAAGAGCAAAGCCACTTAAAACATACTCTTTGGAACACTGAGGTACTGGGTACTTGTTGACAAACTTGGCTCTTGAAGGCAGCAGGAGTGGTGCAGGCGTGTGGTTTGCCAGGGCTGGGTGTTGCAAACCACAGGCACAGTGAACTGCTGCCTCGCTCAGCATAGCCAATGTGCTTCAGCAGCTGGGCCTGAGCATCACCGTGCTGATGGAGCTGCTTAGCTCCTGTTTGAGAGGCGAATGCAGTCACATTCAGGATGGGTGCTGACTCTGGGATGAGGGGTTGGAAGGGTGGCCCTTGTGAAGATCAGAGCGTTGCCACTTAGTGCTGCTAGAGTTGCATTAACTGACTTCTGCCTCTGGCCATAGAAAAGCACCACCCCTGAATGTCATCTCTTCAAAACAGAATGCTTTTCCCATCCAACCCATGGAAACCTTCCTGACATTTTCCCTTCCTGTGCTGACACCTGCCTGTGCTCGAGTCCCCATGGCTCATGTTCTCATTCAACCAACCAAATCGTTTGTGTGGTATTTCAGTAGGCAGGAGAGATAGTGCTGCAAGTTGTGCCGCAGCAAAACCAGCTGTTGTTGGTGGACCTCAGTGCTTGCTGTTGTCGAGCTGCTGCCTGCCCTTCATTTCTCTCTTGACAAGCGCAGGAGTGCTGCTCGGTGTCCTCCATGGGCAGGCTGGTGCTGCAGAGATAGCAAAGGTCTGATCAGTTCTTTATTCCTCTACTGGGGCCTTTTCTAGCACAAAGTGAAAGGGCTGACACAGACATGCCTGCTACCACTGCCTGTCTAACCTGTGTTCCCTGGCTTGTGGGCATAGTAGGCACTCAAGCCTTAGCTTGCTGTGTACCAAATTGGAGCAGAAAGCTGCTAGGAAGCTCAGAAGTGCCTGCATGGGTTTTTTTCCCCACCATTTTGGTTTTCTCTTTCAACATTGTGGTGTTGAGTGAGTGAAGACCAGGCAGGAGTGCTTCACTCACAGCACTGGCTTCCCTGGGAGCACTGTGCGCTTCCAGGGGACCAGTGATTTGAAGGATGTTTTGTACTTCTGAGTTCTAGACCTGTGTAGGCTGAAGATGTTGGATCCATGTGGATCTTTACTCTCTTCAACCCTGGAGTGCGTGTTTGTTCACTTCTTATTCACACCAGGACCATGAAGTCCACTTGGTTTCTATGGGTGGGCTATAGTGAGGTATAGCAGCAGAGAAGTCTCTTGTTCTGGGATCTGCTGCTGTGTTTGGGTGCAAGGTCTGAAGCATTGCATGGGGCTTTCCTGCTCCCTGATTAACGTGCTGCTGCTTGGGCTTGTTATCTCTCACCTTCTTCTGCTGGGCTAATGCTGAGCTTTTAAGGCAAGAAAAGGTGTTTGTGCCATGCTTTGGTCACGCTGCGTTTTGGCATGTCTACAGAGCAAACAAGTCCTTGGCCGTAGTTTGAGCTCTCTGGTGATGTTGCTTTGCCTCTAGCTTGTAAAACCCAGAGGAAGCCATTTCTGCGTGTTTTTTTATAGCTAACACTGACTTGTTTCACAAGCCACTTCCACTTCCCCTTTGCCACTGCACAAGTGTTGCCACAGCTGCCAAAGCAGCAGCGCTGGTTCAGCTCGACCCGATGCTGCTGTGTGTATCAGGGCTGCCAGACCAGGGCTGTGCCAGCCTTGCTGCTGTGCGTGCTCATCACCAACAGCTTCGCTGGGTCTGCCAAGGCCTGAATTCAGCGTTTCCAAAGAACCCCAACCCAGTGTTCACTTAGGGTGACTGACTGAAGTGGCTCTAGGGAGCTTGTTGGGCACAGAACTCGTTTCAGCTCCCATTCATTATTGGACAATAATACAAGCACTGACTCAAGCCTGTCTATTCTGAGCTCGATTACTGATGCAGATAGCTTGGGCAAAGTGCATCGGAAGGCAATTAGTCATTAGGTAATCCCTGAGAAATGCGTAAGTGAGCACTTGCTCATATACAAAGGGAATGTGGTGTGGGAGGTGGAGGAAGTCAGAACTGTCGACCCCCCAAACACAGCATGCACTGAAAGCACCAGGCTTTTTACTCCTGCTTCTGTAACTCAGTGATATGTGAAGCATCAGCTCTCCTGCCACAGAGAGAAGACTTATAAGGAGGGGAAGAGTAGCGCACACCAAAAATATGATGACATGATGTGGCAGACCGGCTTAAAAAGTATTGTCCCTTGGCTTGGGAATATACTGTGGGCCAGCATGTGTAGAGGACGTGATCAGGTGCTTTCAGTGCTAGCTTTCTCCTTTCCACTAGCGAGTGAGAGTTCATGTTGGATTTCCCCTGCCTCGCCTAGAAACTGGCCGTTGCCTTCAGCAGCAATCCTGCATGAGGAAGGACTGAACAATCCAGCCTTCCGGTATTGCGTTCTTTAAAGGCTTAAAATAGTTCCTGCGTTTGTCACAACCTGGATTTCACAATAGCTCGGAGGTTGAGTCACAAGCGAAGCCAAACAGCCTCTTCTGTCACCTGAACAGGCACCCCTTACATCCATAAGCAGTTTCTCAATGCATTTGCCTTCTAGGAGTAATCCCGTTCATCCCCTATCCCTTGGTATTCCCAGTGTGTTCGGTAACAGCATGTCCAGCACCCATCTCGCTCTAGAGGACTCCAGCAAGATCCTTTGCTTTGTATCCTGCTTGGCTCGTGTTATTCCTTTCTGGAAGTGGTTTACTGGATAACTTTTATGGGGTATGTTTTCTGTTGTGGAATGCACATTCCTGCACAGACCTGTCACGGGGTCTCTGTGGTGCATTGATTTGGGTTGGATGTGGTCATAAGGGCTTGTCAGGTTTGAAATGCAAAGGCATGAGTCGAACTGTAGCTCAGCAGCACATCCTGGGCAATGTGCTGGCAGCTGGCTGCTCTGTTTGTTTAGTTTTGGTACTAAATTGCACTCCAGGGACAATTTATCCATGCCATTAAAACAGCCAGGAGTGGAGGAGCTAAAAGATGATGGAACTGGATGCGTGCTTTTGACTGGCCAGCTGTAGGTCACTGACTGCCATCAAACAGTTTCTGCTCTTGGAATCTCACCATCTTGGTGGGTCTTATGCTCCTGTCCACAGATTTCACTGGAAAAAATGTGAAGCACCACAGGTTCCCCTAAAGCTGCTCATTTGGGGGTGTTCTACCTGAGAACAGAAGCTCTCTCCCCATCTCTTCATTCTCTACCTGGGCTTTTGCTGGGGTGGAGACCCTGTAATTAGGTTGGGGTCTGCAGAAGACTTGAGGTTTGTAATTCAACCTGTATTTTGCAGGATTCCATCTCAAACATCTAACAAACTGCTGGTGAGTCGTGCTAGGATGCTTTCTTGATAGTTCTTGGTTTTCTTCTTTCCTCCATGTCATTGTATCTTCCTTTGGCATTTAAAGACAAACCAAGCAGCAGCAGGAGAGGAGTTTTCATGTCCCTTGCTGCAAGGTGAAGGCATGATCCCCCTTTAGGTAAAGGTGAAGCTGCAGAGAGGTTGGTGCAAGCCTTTCCTTCCCTTGTGCGTCTCTTGCAGCGTGAGCAGCAGATGCTGCCTTTTCTCAGCCTGGCACTATGCATCCCCTTGCTGTAAAGGTCACCATCCAGGCCTCCAGGTCACAGACTTGGAGATGCCAGTTCCTTCTGCCTGATTGCTAGCTTGGCTTGTTGAGGGCAGGGTAGGTTGTGTTTTGCTTTGTGCTGACGTTTCTGGGCAGATTCACATCCATTGCACAGGGATAAGCAGAAGTCAAGAAAGGGCCTCAAACCCCAAAGCATCTTCTCATGCCGAGGATATCTGAAAGCAGCTCCGAGGGCTGGCAACATCTGCCTTTGGCCTATTTGGGATCTCAACAAACCTTCCTGGAAGAATATCTCTGTCGTAATACAACGTATGCAGGAAAATACCAGCAGAGAAGCTGCAGGAAATCACCAGATGCGAATTGCAGAGAGGCTGCCTGGCGTACTTGGCCAAAACGTGATGCTGACTGTACGCATGTGGCCTGCTGTGAGCAGCTTTGGGAGCTGGCTGGCTGCTGTGAGGGGCTGGTGTGCCTGATGGCAAGCACCTGCCATTCCCAGGGAGGCTGAAGCCTGGTGTCACTGCTGGAGGACGAACAGATGGAGAGAAAATGAAGGTGGAGAAACGGACAGAATGGATTTCCAAAGCTCTCATGGTGACAAACATGACTTGTGGAGCTTTGCTCAGGAGTACACACACCATATGGTGGGAATCTCCCTCTGTCTTGTGTGGTCAAACACTACAGGCTGGGTCTGGGCTCAGATCAGCTACAGACAACTTGGGAGTGGATGAGCTGTTCAGGATGTATGAGTGTTGGTCCTCTCAAAGGACTGGGACCACCACTCTCCTCTCCACACTACAGTGGGCAATGCCAGAGGAGATTAGTTTTCCAGGATCTCCTTCCTATTTCACCTGCTTCTGTTGTCCTGCAGGGCTAGTGGTCATTTTGGTCCTTTCTGGGATGTGCTGTGAGTGCACTCAGTTGTAGCTGTGCCGTTATCACAGGAGCAAGCACAGTACAAGGCTCATGCCTGCAGCACCCCTACCCCTGAGAGCTTGCTGCTTCAGAAGTTGTGTTCTTGCTTCCTGGGTTTGTGTTGCCCTGAGCTGACTTCTCCTTGCAAATGGTGGTGTTGCTTCCACTGGTGTGACCAAGTGGTGTGACATCCCTGTGCCTGCTGGTCCGAGGGGATGTGGGACAGTGCAGTGCTCCTCTCCCCCTGGGGTGAAAACCCACCTCACACAGCTCATCCCCTGCTAGAAGGGATGAGGAAATGGAGATGGATGGGTAAGCACTCTCATTTGGGACTGTCCAACGTGATGGAGAAAGGCAGCAGCTAATTCTCTTATGGACATCTTTAAAAGCTAAACATCAGGCAGAATTTACATGGGCTTGTATCTAGACAGGAAGCGATTGCTGGGGGTTGCTCACCCATTAGTAATGATGAACGAGGTCAGTCTGCCACAATGAACGTGTGGGCTGCAGTCACTCCCTCACCCACAGTTTGCAGCCTGGTTTGCAAACCCACGTCCTCCAGCTCAGCATCCAGCATCCCTGCACTTTTGCCTCTAGCAAGCCCAGAAGGGGATCAGAGGTGGCAGAGTTGCTGCTGCAGTGGCTCCCTCAAGGCTTGGGAGTGAGAGCAAAGTCAGTTCAGACCTCTCAGTAGGTGATGATGCTGTGGGCAACTGGGGCATGCTCTGCTCCTGGGCTTTTTCAGGTGCCTGCAGGGCCCCAGCATCCTGGAAAGGCTGAGCTGGCCAGGACCCTGCCAATGGGAAGCGTGCGATGGCTGACCTCCAAGGGAAGCCCCACCTCTTCTCATAATATTTACTTCCCCTTCTTGGACCTCTCCCAACACCGTAAGTGCAGAGCAAACAGAGTGGGGCACCTCTAGCTCCAATCTGGAAGCACTTTGCTTTTCCCAGTGCTTACTGTGCTCTGCATCTCCCACTGCCCTGCTCTGTGTGCTCTCCTCTGGGCATCTGGTAAGATGGTAAGAAACAAGCCACAGGAGCAAAAGGAATCAGCATGAGCTTCTGTCATGAGATTGGGCAGCAGGCCCAGATGGAAATGAATTTGTCCCCTGTGGTAAAGACAGAGCTGTTGATGCCAATTCATGCGAATGCAGCAAGGCTTCAAAACCCAGCAGAGACTCAGGGGTCCCTTGCTTTCTTGACTATGTGGTGTTGTTTTTCCCTTGCCTCCTTGCCCCCCCTCCCCAGCCTATTCCTCAGTACACAGTTATGCTACCACTAAGCTATATAAAACTGTTCACTGGGGCTTGCAGTGTTTATACGAGGAATTAATCATCCTGTAAGCTCCTGTGTAGGTTTTCCAAACACAGATATGTAAACTACAGAGCAGTAAGGAAGTTCACAACCAGAGCTTGCCCAGCTCCTGCACTAACAGCACCCACAGTGGGACTTTCTTCCCTGCAGGAGAGGCAGTCCAAAGTGAATGTGATGGAAGGACAATAGGTAATGAACTGCAGTCATGGCACAAGGGCTTGCCTGCATCCGTGGGGAGCAGAATGAGTGAGGTATAGGGATTTATTCTGCCCCTGATCTGGTGATTCAATGTGGTGCTGGGAATAGCGGGGTGCTCCTGAGTAAACAGCTCCCGCCTGGCCCCCTCTGCCAGCATGTGACACATCCCAGCGCACAGACTGCCTCCCCAACGCCCTTTTGGTGTTCTGAAACTTCTAATTCTAGCACTAATTTGTACAAATCGCATTTGCGAAATGCGAAGCTGCCCTGGCTGGTTTGGGAGAAGCCAATGGACAGTGCTGGGCAGATGATGCTGAAACAGTCCACTATGGGAGTAGATCCATCCCCACTCACAGGCACTTGCTTTTAGCCAAGCCCTTTTTTCAGCTACCTTTTCCTCATGTGGAATGGGACACAAGAGGAGTGGGTGACAAGAAACATGTCTGCAAATACTTCCAGTCCTGCCTGGACTTACTGTCCTACTGCTGGAGTGTGGCCCCTGCAAGCAGGGCAGCCCCTTCCTAGGCAGTGATTGCTGCTTGGGGAGGGCTGTCTGGGGAGAAGGAGGTCAGGAAGCTGGGACAGGACCGTGGTGGTGTGAGGAATGGGGAGGGAAGGTCAGGAGAAGTTTTCCAACCCCTGGACATGGAGGGTTTGATGGTTTTCTGGTTATTTGGTGAAGAAGCTGGTTAAAGGGACAATGTACAAAGCATGTGTACTGTTTTTCTTACTGTGATCTGAAAAGCTCTTTAATATGCACCATCGGGAATCCTGGCCAGTCCTGGGAAATCAAAATACACCCGTCCTGAATTTGGCTGGATTATCTGTGTACTCAAGGCTGCTAGTAATTGGAACTGTCACCTCTGATATTATTGGAGAGCCTGATGCTGCAAACAATAGGATGCATCCCCTTTACTGAAAGCTTCTTTCTCCCCATGATGGGAAGTGGTGTGGGCACTGGAGGCTGGAAAGAGGATGCTTTGGCACTGACGCAGCATTCATCCTCTCTGCAAAGCTACAGGCAGGTTTAGGACACAGAAGTGCCTTTGCAAGTTTCTGTGCTTGTGGTGTGGCTGGTACCAGTCAAGCTGAGCATGAGTTGGAAGAGAAGGACTTGTTCAAGTACTGTGTGCTCCTGGCTTGTCTTGCCTTTGTTGTACTCACACTGGTTTTTTTTCTTGCAGGCCAAGAACAAGGAAACCGGTGCTTTAGCGGCTGCCAAAGTCATTGAAACAAAGAGTGAAGATGAGCTGGAGGATTACATGGTGGAGATTGAAATACTGGCGACCTGCGATCACCGGCACATCGTCAAGCTGCTGGGAGCCTTTTATTGGGATGGCAAGCTCTGGGTAAGAGGCTGTTGCTGTGTGTGACCTGTATAGATGCACATTTCTGCCTGTGGCAGGGATTGGAGCTGGGTGAGCTTTAAGGTCCCTTCCAACCCAAACCATTCTGTCATGCTATCAGTTTCAAACCCGTCTTCATGGCCAGGTCCTCTCCTCTGTCTCAGAGCTATTGGTAAGTCAGGAGATTGTCAAAGGGTGCGTTCAGCAGCTCTGTTCTTTTCTCTTCCTCTCTTTAATCAGGCACCTTCATGGCCTCCCAGGGCAATCTTAGCAGAGTTAACAAGAGAACTCAGCTTTGGAGACCTGCACTTGTGTCTTGAGCTGTGGGTCTCTGCTTGTTATGCAGGAGCCAAGGCCTGAGCCTCAGGGCTGTCACAGGAATAATGCAATCCATGTCTAGTTCATTCCTCGGTTAAGCAATGCAGGAGAGGTACTGTTCCATTGCGCAATGTGTGCTTGTTCAGCAAGCGCCTTTTGCAGCGTCAGCATGCATCGGTGTCCCTTCTTGTTTAAAAATCCATCACTAAAGCCCCCAGCTTCTCTGTGACACCCTGCTCAGAGGGCTGCCATAGCCAGCGCTGAGCACTTCCTCCCATGCATTATCTTGCTTTAAGGGAGCTGGGCTGCAAGTTGCCTAGAGACTAGGTATTTGTGATGCTGAGCCCTGAGTGCATTAAAGAATGAGGTAAATATGTACTCTTCTGAGGAAGTGAAAGACAAACACCTCTCCTAGGAGGGGACTCACCGTTTGGACAGGTTGCAAATGCAGCACAACTAATCTCAGCAAAATTAAAAGGGCAAACACGGGCAGAGCTTGGGTGAGAGGTGAGGCTGGTCTATATTCCACTCTGTTCCTCTGGTTCCACCTCCCTGCTCTGTGCCTGGCCTACACTGGCCTTGTTCATCCTATCTAAAATGTCAGCCCCCTCCCCTTTCCCCTTCCACCTCCTCCCTGCAAAAGGAAGCTTTGCCTTCCTTCCTGTAGGGAAAACGCATTGCAGGGCTCCTCAGCTCTGCTTTTGTCTAAGTAGTGCTTTGTAATGTCATATGCTTGCCGACCTACTAAAATTAAACAGCCTCTTTGAAGCAACTGGAACAAGAGCCTCCTGTATGAGGCTTTCCCGTGAGGGTGGATGTTACAGCTCTGTCCATTGTTTTGGAAGGAGGATCATGCTCTTTATTTAATGATTTGAGTGGCATTTGTATTTCATTGCTCAGGCTGTTCTCATTAATGCTCCAGGGTTTTACTGGCTTTGAGGGAAGTAAATAAGTCAGGCTGTTATACTTCTGGAAGGCTTCTTGTTTTTAGCAGGTTTTCCCTCAAAGTCTTCTGCTTCTTGGTCACCGGTGTTGCTGGGGAAAATTTGCATCCAAATATAACACCAGCTTTCCTTGTCTTGTCCGTATCCCATCACCATTTCTTTGTGGGGTTGTCTTAGCCAGTGTTTAACAGAACTGTTTGCAAATGGTCCATTTGATGGGTGCATGGACTCTGTTGCACTTTTGGCTTCCTGTGGCTCAGGCTTTGATTGTGTGCTGTGAGTGTGTGTCTGGTCAGCGGTTCCCTGTGGTTTCCTTGTCCTTGTAGCCTGGTGTGGAGAGACAGTGTTCAAAGTGGCACAGAGGCAGGAGTGGGATCATGCAGACGGGCTGACAAGGGGTCCAGGCGTGCCCAGCCTCCTGGATGGCAGGAGCTCTTTGGCTTTGAGTCATTTGCAGCTTGGTCTGTGCCACAAGCAGCCTGAGCCAACAGCAGAGAGGGGCTCAGCGCTGGGAAGGGCTGTTGCTAAATCAGCCCTTGTTGACTGTTCCCTGACTCTTCAACTAACAAGGAAAATATGTGAGGAAACCTGTTTTTCAGTGGTGGCTGCTGCTGCTGCAGAAGTGTCCTTGTCCCCCCTGAGCTGCGTTGGCTCCTTGCAGCTCCTCTGTGCCAGGGTTTGGCTTTGTGCTTCAGTAACCAGAAGGTGACACGCAGTGTTTATGGAGCAGAAAACATTTCTGTGCAAAGGGAAAAGCCGCTCAACCCACGGCAGCTGCTTTGGAATCCATAGCACTGAAATGAAAGCACAAACCAGCAAATTCCTTGTGCTTTTATACCTGGTGGGCATCAAACTGAAGAACCCCAGCTCTCACACAGGGCAGAGCAGAAGCCCAGTGTGAGCCGCAGGCAAGGGCTTGGAGGACCCCAGTGAGTCTGCAGGAATATAACTGGTGAGATTACAGCATCCAGGGTGATCTTCGGAAGCATATAAATACACTGCAGAGATGCTGTGCCCTCACCAGCAGATGCTGTCTCATTCCATTCCCCTTTCATCTTCTCTTTGCTCATGGCAGAACCCAAACAGTCTTGTGCTGGTTGAAAGCAGCCCAGGGATGGCAAAACTGCAGGGGTAGGAGTTTTCATGATTTTATTTGACTTTTATTATAAACCCTGTGGCATTTGATGTTGTTTTGCATAAATCCCAGCTGCTGGAAATGGGGGCACCAAAGGAAAGCTGAGAATCTCAAGCTATTAAACAAAAAAGAATCTGGTTTGAGTCCTTGTGGCTAGGCCACATCTTACAGTCCTTTTTCTGAAGAAGTGTGGAGACACAAAGGCAAACCCTCCTCACCCAGTATCCATGCAACTTATAAAAGGAACCATTTTAAAGCTATTTTGTAACTGATGAATGTGTCTAAGGTACAGGGTTTGGTTGCTTGGAATCGGTGGTACAGGATTTACATTGATAATTATTAGTACGTGAGAAAGAAAAACAACAGATCTGGTGTGTTGTGTCCCTCTTGAGGGCTATGTGGTTTGTTGGTTGTTTTGGTTTGGTTTTTCCCTCCCTTCCAAAACAACACAAAGACTGAGACCTCAAAGGAAGGGAGGAACTTTTGATCTCCTGCCTCTGGATATCTCTGCTGCTTCCAAGTGTCCCCTCTTGGAACCACAGGAGCAGTAAGACAACAAGGTAACTGGGGACGAGATTCTCCTTTGGAGTGATGAGCTCCAGCTTTCCTGTGGGAGATCTCTGCTCCAGGGGGATGATGGATGTCTCCATCAGGCAACCAACACACTGATGAGTGGGACAGGGTCATGGTTTAAGCCCAGGCTGTAAGTCAGCCACGCAGCTCTTTCACTCACTCCCCCACTTTCTTCCCCCTACCCCCTGGCTCTTGGTGGGATGGGGAGGATGCAACTCCCACTGGTTGAGACAAGAACAGTTTAGTAACCAAGGTATAACACAAATCACTGCTGCTACCACCAATAATAATAATGATAAAGGAAATAACAACGGAAGAGAATACAATACCACCTGTCTATACACAGCCTGATCGAGCAGTGAGCCAGCCCTTCTGGGCAACTCCCAGTTTACATCCTAGGCATGATGTGCTGTGGTATGGAATACCTCTTTGGCTAGTTTGGGTCAGGTGTCCTGTCTCTGCTTCCTCCCAGCTACCCCTTCTCCCTGGCAGATCATGAGACTCAGAAAGTCCTTGGTCAGAGTAAACAGTACTGAGCACCAACTAAAACCATCAGTGTTATCAGCTATGTTCCCAGGCTGAAAGTCAAAAATGCTGATGCACTGCATCAGCTACTAAGAAGAAGAAAAAAATGACTGCTACTGCTGAACCCAGGACAGGCAGGAAACGCAGGATTTCTCCTGCAGGATCCTGTTGATGCTCCTTGGGTTTGCAAGATGCTTTGGAAATTAGTTGTAATGTCAATTGGCTCCAGGTGTTTAACCACAGGACTCTGTCGGTGGTGGTACAACTTCCCTAGCAAAGCAGGGAAGTTCCCCCTCCCTCCTTTTCTATAAACCATGGTTGCTATAGCAAATGGGTTTTGAATAAACAGACATTTCCTGGAGATCAAAGCAGAAACCGCTGCGCCATGCAGGTAACCCTGCCTTGCCAGAGCATTTTGGGGATGGTTAATTTAATCAGCTTAGAGTTTCTTCTCACCAGCCCGCTGTGTGGGTATGTAACTTGTAGAGCTTGCAGATAGACACCACCTTTGTAGCTCGTCTTTGTACTTCCCTTAAAAAAAGCCTTTTGCATTTTCTGTGGGCAGGCTCTGACCTGTTCAGCCAGGGACGTTTTCGATTGCTACCCCTTTGATATGGATGTTGACTGGAGATTTGGGCATTCTTGAAAATCCTGTATCGTAAAGAAATGTCATTATCCCATGCACTCGACTGCTGGGCTATGTAAAGCATCTGCAGCTTTTAATCCTCAAGTTGGAAATACCTTTTCTCTAAAACAAACAATGAAGAAAGCTGATAACCCAGGCAGATTCCCTAAGGTTTTCCACAGCAGAGGAAGGTTGCAGAGAGAACAGCCTGAGCTGTGGCTGGATGCCCACAGGGGACCCTTCACATGAATGCTGTTCCAGGTCAGGCCTCTCCAAGCTTCTCAGTCATCTGTCTCCAAGGAATCCAAGGGCTATTTGGGTCCCTTTAAAATTTAACTTGGCAGGAGAGCTTCAGTCTAAACTGGCCCTTCCTGCTTGGCCTTGTGCTCCTGAAGCTTTGTACCAAATGTCCCCCTCAAGTGCTTGAACCTCCATGGTTTCCGAGTGTCAAGCTGAGCGTAGTGCTTGAGCATAGCGAAGGAGAGACCCATCAAAACAAAGTGAGCTTTGTTAAACATCTAGCCAGTGTCCTGGAGGAACAACCCTTTTTCTATTCCTCCTTTCTCCCAACTGCAGAAACTCAAATCCATGCCAGGTTTGGCTGTATCCTGAGAGCCCCCAAGAGCACACAGCGCTGTGTTGCTGGCCAGGCCATGCTCTGGTACCCATGAACTGCTGCAGGATAAAGCACGGAGGTCTAAGTCTTCTTCTGCTCTCCTCTTTGCTCTCTGGGCAGTGGGTTGCATGAGACCAACACACCTGCTCTGGATTGTGAACGTGAGCTTTAGCATTCAGATCCCTGTCAAGTCACTGGAACTGCTATTTCTGGGTAAAACTGGGGCTTTCCCTTGAAGCAAGGATGGAATTGGAGTGATTTTGATCAACTGCCAAGAATGACTTATGCAGCAGGCAAATTATCATAGCCCAGCTGAGTTCAAGAGCACTTCTTCTACAGGTAGTAACATGACAATGCAAACTAGAATAGAAGCCTTTTGTCTACCCTCCTTTATAGAGGATAATGTTACAAGACAAGGTTATTGAAGCAATAATAATGCCTTGGGATTACATACCCTTGTCATCTATACTCCATGGAATGTTTTATAAAAGAGACCTGGTGTCCTTATCCTGGTTATTAGAAGGGGGAGTGGAAGCACAGACAAGAATTTGCCTAAAGTTTACCCAGCAGGTAAATGGTACTTGGGAATAAGTCTTCTGTGCTGAATCCCAGTCCAGGGTTATAACCATGAGGCTATGGTCTTATGAAAGCAAGGAGCAGACAAGAAGCCCATAGGCCAAACAGCTTTCAAAGCACTTTAAAACTTTAGTTTGAAATGTATTGCAATAAGCCACGTTCCCACTTGGCTGGCTTACCCAGAGAAACGCTAAGGAATGGTGTTTGCATATAGATGAATACTTATGAACTATCTATGTATAGGAGACAGTGCCTTGAAACCTAGCTTCAGCCTATGTCCTGGAATAAGCAATAGATTGCAGGTTTAAAGTTCTTTATTTCAGATATAGCCTGAAAGCTCTCACCTGGGAGGAATGGATGGCCTTGTGCAGACTTACGGCTTGGGGTGATATCCACTGACTTCAAAGCCCTCACTGAAACAGTTAAATAGCATCTTGTGTGCTTGATCCATCCACCTTGTGTTGTGAACTTGGGGATGATCAGAACAAATAGTTGTTTCTAAGGAGATACCAGGCACGAGTAGAAAACTTATCAAGTCCTTTGCCACCCCTTCAATGAGTTGTCCTTGTGGGCAGGAGGGGCTTTGAGGCTGTATTGGGACTGCTGGCTGTTAATAATAAAAGACATCAGGAAACTTGTCCTGGGTCAAACTGCAGCTCTGAGCTGGAGCAGACTCCAGCAGTGAGCTCTGCCCCTCTGAAATGCATCATGTATTTCAGATACTGGCACAAACTCAGGACATTTGAGGTTAGTAAATCTTCCCACTGGAGAAGCGACTTGTTCCGTGTAGCTATTTAGATTTGAAAGGATTTTCAACATTTTGCTGCCCATCCAGTAACAAATGCTTGTGTGAACCGAGTGGCCTCTAAATGCTGATTAACTTGGTGAGAGAAGGAGATCCCAGTCCAAGCCCTCCAAGCAGCAAAGGCTCTGCCCCATGCCCGGGCAGGGAGCCATTGCCTGGGTGTTTTTCTGGTTTCTATAGCAAACAAGAGTGCTGGCCTTCCTCCCGATGTCCCTGTGTCCCTGGTCCACAGAGCATGAGGCTGTGAATCCAAGCGCTGAAGGGAGAGCTCATGAACAAGCCTGAGCTTGCTGTAATTAACCCTTCCTGCATCACTCAGCATCCAGGTACCACTGCTTGGTCACAGCCCTGCTGACCCTCTCTGCTCTACACCTCGTAGCTGTTTATGTTCCCTGGCCATGGGTGTACTTGAATTCTCTTCCCTGTGGGATGCTGGTTAGTGAGTCAGGATGGTGAATTCAAAAGGGTCAGATATCAGCCCTCGTCAAAAGAAATGGAATGCCCTGTGTGATTCTAGCAAGGGAAGGATGCTTTTTTGCAATGTCAGAACCATTTTGTTAAGCTAAAAGGAATTTTGGATTGCTCTGCCAAAATTCCAGTGGGAATGGGAACATTTCTGCCCACCTGAGGGGGTAGTTCAAGGAAATGTTTTGTCATCTCAGAATGATTTTGATGTGAAGACCTCATCCGCAGTCTCCCTGTGATCAGCAGGGAGCTCTGCATTTAAACAGGAATACGCAGTGTCGTTTGACTTTGTTCTTGATAAAGCTTTCCTGCTCTGAAGCTCCATAACTCTTGACTTTCCTCACTTGCTGCCCTGCATCTTCTTTCCCCCACTTGTTTATGGGGACAGGCCTTTTTTTACATTTCATATCTTTTTCTCTGTAGGTTATTTTGTTCAGAAAAGGGGGGCAGAAAAAGCTCATTATATTTGAAGTCTCTGAATGGTGTCCTTGTCTGCAAGGGAAAATTGGCGAGCTTGGAGCACTCTCTTACAGAGAACTAATTATTTCGCTTCCACCTACAGCATGCTTGTCATGTCAGGCACAAGCTGTTGACATTTGTGCTCTGCTGTAGCAGCACAGAAGCTTCTGGTGAGTTCTGTATTGTTTTATGGCCTCTCCAGTGTGTGCTGAGGGCTGCTGTAGCAGAGAGGAGTGTGGACCTGGAGGCTTTTGCAGGTGCCAATGATTCCTGGGTACTTGGCCCCTCTTGTGTTGGTGGCCTCATGGGGCTCTAGAAGTGAGGTTGGGAAGGACCGTGTGCGTCCTCAGTACATAGCAGGCTGCTGTGGTGTCTTGCCCTGTCTTCAGCCAGCCCCCAGCAAATAGCTAGGGCAGCTCAGCCTTGCTCTGAATCACCATTTGGCTTATGAGCAACACTGGTGTAATCTGTTCCCCCTTTTCTTACAGCCCTTTCGCATGTGATGGGTGAAAAGCGTTGGGCAGGAGGGTGGTGGAGAAAGTGCCAAGTTACGTAGGTGTAGGAATGTGATCCACCTCCTCCCTCTGCTCAGTAATGTAAACTTGCTTCTTGGACTTCAGTCAGAACAGGGCAGGCTGGCCAAGGTAACAGGGGGACTCAGCATGCTTGCAAACAAAATCACTGGTCAGCACAGCCCTTGATTCCAAGGAGGTGCTCCCCAGAAGCAGCCCCTGTGGTCCTGCATGCCTCTGTGCTATGCAGGACAGAGGGGAGCTTCTCCTGGGAGGGCTGATGGTATTGCCTATCTCCTTTTGCAGCCAACTGGACAGCATAGCTTCACCATTAACCACCAGAACTCGGGTTCAGATGTCAAGCAGATGGAGTAAAGGACATGCCCCTTGACCGTGGTTAAATGTGGTTTCTGTGCCTAAATATATCCCTGTGTTCTTCCCACCAGCAAAGAATAGCTCTGTCCTCTGGGGTTTGTGTCACTCAGAAGCTGAAGCCCCTTTCTCAGCCCTGGGAGGTAGAAATGCATTCAGAGATTTTCTTGGAGGCATGAGGATGGGCTTAACCCATCAGCCCAAGGAGCATGATGGGTTTAACCCATCAGCCCAAGGAGCATGATGGGTTTAACCCATCAGCCCAAGGAGCATGATGGGTTTAACCCATCAGCCCAAGGAGCATGATGGGTTTAACCCATCAGCCCAAGGAGCATGATGGGTTTAACCCATCAGCCCAAGGAGCATGATGGGTTTAACCCATCAGCCCAAGGAGCATGATGGGTTTAACCCATCAGCCCAAGGAGCATGATGGGTTTAACCCATCAGCCCAAGGAGCATGATGGGTTTAACCCATCAGCCCAAGGAGCATGATGGGTTTAACCCATCAGCCCAAGGAGCATGATGGGTTTAACCCATCAGCCCAAGGAGCATGATGGGTTTAACCCATCAGCCCAAGGAGCATGATGGGCTTGGATGGACAAGGGATGGAGCTATTTAGATTTCACCCTGTGTTTGGGGGTTAGATGCAGGTGGGAGCTTGGGCAGATAATGGGGCAGGATACAAGCTTTTCATGGGGATCTTGCCATGTGTCCAAGCCGTAACTGGGCTATGGAGGCAGCTCTGGGATCTCTGGGCACACATGGAGGTCACTGTCTGCATCCCAGGTGCCTGCTTTGCCTGTAGGACTGGGTTTTGCTTGTGTGACTCTGGCACAGAGTGGTCTTAGGGTAGAGCTTGAGATCTGGATCCATCATTTGCCAGTGTGCTTTTGGACAAATGACCATCTGTGTTCTCTGTACAACACTTCATCTTTGCTGCAGCCAGTGTTGCTGGACCAGGGCTGTCCCCACTATGGACTTCTTGTAAATCTCAGCCCCTGCTACAGATGCTCCTGTCCTTACCCAAGTCCTCTCAGTGCTACGGTAACATGCAGAGTTTGACAACAGAGCTGGTTGTTGTCTGTATTTTCCATGGCACATGTTTTATGGGGCTAAGCAGCAGTGTGGGATAACCACCAGCAGGCTTCCAGGTGAGTTGGATACTCAAGAGCAGGATGGGAAAGCTGGTGTTCAGTAGCTGATGAACACCCGCTGTAGGTAACAGGACAGGAAACTTTCTGCTGTTCTAGAGCCACAACTCAGGGCTGTAGTAAGATGCTTTCCTGGACCTGCACTGTCTCCTCTGTCTCTAAGTTGAGACCAAAACCCTTACAGACTGCCTGGGCTTTCGGCTTCCTGCTGCTCCTGCAGGGCTTGGGAAGGAGCCTGTCTCACCCACAGTGTATGATCCAGATGCTGGGAAAAGAGACCTGCCTTGCTGTGACTCCTCCATACCCTGTCACAGATCTAGACAGACCCTGTCACAGGTCTAGACAGCTTCCTTACGCTTCCCCTGCTTTTCCCATTACCTGTGATGCCAGGTGAGTCATCCTGTGCTACAGATGCCATGGTGTGGGGTACATGAGGGGCCTCCAGGACTCCTGGTCCTGCCCTGGGAAGGGAGGCTTTGGCCCCTATGAAACCATGAAGTGAGGAAGTGTTTTGGTGGCTTGGGGCAGCACACACAGGAGTGCTGTTCCTGAGGTGAGCTCTTCCCATGGTGCCAGGGAGGGGATGCGAGGTCTCGTGTGCTATCAATTCCCAGGACCCTGCCTGTGTGTTTGCTGTGCTGGGTCCATTTCTGACCATGGAAAGGTGACTCTGGGTTTTGTGCCTGAAGCCTTTGCCCTTGGTGGCCGTGGTGTAGGGAGGTTGTGGATGTCCCCATGGGGCTCTGCTGGAGGGCCCGACCTGCCTGTGTCCCACTGATGGGGCTGGCAGGGAGAGGGGAAGGGCTCTGCAGCTGCAGCGGCTGTTACTCAATGTGGCCGTTTGTTGGAACACCAGGAGCGGTTCATGCCTTGCAGTTTGCACCAGAGGTGCTGCTGCCTCAGAGTGATGCCTCGGCTGCCTTCACCTCGCAGTTCTGCTGCGCTGGGAGGAGGACCTGAACTTCCTCCTTTGGGCAATCCCCCTACAGAAAAGCAGGGCCTGTTCTCTTGTTGTAGCCTAAAAAGCAGCTTTGTAAAGTTCATCTAAAGGGGGTTTCTTTTCCCCTTTTCCTCCTGCAGCCCATCATGACTGCACTGAACTGGCACTTGTGATGCTGGCAAGGAGGCAACATGGAGAGCATTTCTCTTTACCAGCTACTCTAAATGGAGCACAGTTTACATCAACACATTTACTTATCTCCCCAGTCTCTCCATGCTTATACAAGCCAGGAGAGCTTGTGGCTGTGCTGCAGGGCACTTTCCCCTGTGGGTGACAAGGATGCTTGTAAGCTGCCCCATGAGCGTGGCATGGCCATGAGGCTGTACGTGGGTGATGGAGGCTGCTGCCACAACAGGATGCTACTGGTTGCTTTCTCCCCGATAGTAGGCAGCTGCTTGAAGAAGCAAAATGAAACCCTGTGTTGCAGAGTAGGAGAGGAAATTGCTGAAGCACTTCAGTTTTGAAGCAGGTTCTGGCCCAAGGAGGGTGGATCTGGCAGCAGACAGATCCTGGGGACACAGGCAGCCTCCTGTTCCTGCTGGACCTGATGCTCAGTGAGAAGGGAGGTTGCTGAATGATTACAGTGCTTAGCATGGTGCGCATCTGTGTAGTAATGGCATGATGCTCTGGAGCACCACTATGCCTCCAGAGCAATTGGACTGGTCGGTGTGCAACTGCAACAGCAGCCATCACAGGAAAAGCCTGCAGGCACCCACCACTTCCAGTGACTTGGGAGCAACTGGGCTGCCAGCCAAGGGCTTCTCCATCTTATGGGACCTGGTGGCCTCCCTGGGCAGCCCACTGCGCTCATGGGAAATGCCTGGCTGCCCAGGGCCACAAGTGCTGAGATGAGCAGCCCCCAGCTTTCCCAACTGATGGCTTTTCTTCTTCTCCCCTCCTCTTCTCCCCTTTTTGACTGGAAGAGGTATTTCTCCAGTGCTGCTGCAGAGGGAACAGTTCATGGGCCTCTGCCCTCTGACGTGCCAGCTGGATGAGTAAGAGCTGGCCGAGGGTGGGTCCTCTCCTCGTAATTGGGTTTCAATTGCAAACTTCAGGGACATCAGCTGTTCCACCCTTGGCAACTGCGCAGCGCTCGGTAGAAATACCTTTCAAGATAAGCTTTTGATTATTGTCCTTATTTGTTTATTCCTTTTAAGTATAGAAAGTTCTAGGGGTTCAAACACACCCAGGGGACTGGCCTGGTCCTCCCTGGGGCAGCAGGAGTGAGGAGCAGGATCTCAGTCCTACCCTGGAGGACTTCAGTACCTGGGCAGGAGATGCTGCTTCTGGGTTATCAGACCCAGAAGCTGCCCTGGGCTGTAATCCGTACTAAGTTTGTTTTCAGGGTTGGTGTCCCTCCAGCCCTCGCCTCATGTGGGGTGCTGGAGGGTTTCTCCTAGCACAGTGTCCAATCTGCTGTCTTGAGCTGCAAGGTCCTGTAATGCTTTCTCATAATACATGGTACCCCCTTGCTCAGGTACGACTTGAAGACCTGTGTCTTTAAGAGTCCTTAATTTAGCTCTTTCGTACCTATGTATGTCTATTTATTCTCCTGGGCAGCCCTAGGCTCACTGGACCCTGCTTCCTCTCCTCCCAGGCAGTCACTCATTACTTGAGCAGCTCAGAAAATAGCCCCAGCCCCCTCTGCATGCCCTGCTTCCACTTTGGCTACAAAATGCTTCCAGATCCTGCTGTGCCTAAAGGCAGGATTAGGATGAGCCACTGGGAAAAATCAAGGTCACCAGCAAAGCTCTTTAACTCGAGTGGACTTTTGCTTTCAGATTTAAGCTTCTGTTTCATTTTGCCCATGCAAAAGTCTCTTGACAGGGAAAGAGTATGTGGCTTGTGCTTGCAGACCTCTTTATTGAGCTGTTTCGCTACAGGTATAGAAGAAAAGGGTCCTTTTTAAAATATATATATAATATATATAATTAAAAAAATTATATATATACATACCAGTCCTCAATCTGTGGTACAAAAGTTTCGAGAGGTAGTGGGAGTGGGTTCCTTTTTCTGTCTATAAACCAGCTGCCCAAATCTGCTCCCATGCATGCAGCTCATGCATCCTGGTGGAACTGTGAATGAGCCCGGCACACTGGCTGGGTTTCTTTGACTGTGATGTTGGAGCTGAGACCATGGGGCTCTGACAGTGCTGGAGGGTCGTGCTGCTCACACAGCCCCGCAATGGGAGCTAGCGGTGAATTCGGATGTGCCTGCCAGGTGCGGTTACAAGTGCTGTGGGCTTTGAAAACTAGAATGCCGATAGTGCTTAATCCCTGGGATTTATGACAGCTTTGAGGTGGCAGCAGGAGGGAGAACTCCTGCTGCTGCTGCGTGTTCCCCCCCCCAGCAGCCCAGTGCAGCAGAGGGGCTGGGCAGCCTGCAGCAAGGAAGTCCTTGGATTTCTTGTGCGGAGGAAATCATTATACACAGGATGTTTGCTCCAGCCCTGTTCCAGCCTGCTTGCTGCAGACCCTGCAGTGTGCTCAGACTCCCCCCTTGCCTGGNAGGAGGGAGAACTCCTGCTGCTGCTGCTGCGTGTTCCCCCCCCCCAGCAGCCCAGTGCAGCAGAGGGGCTGGGCAGCCTGCAGCAAGGAAGTCCTTGGATTTCTTGTGCGGAGGAAATCATTATACACAGGATGTTTGCTCCAGCCCTGTTCCAGCCTGCTTGCTGCAGACCCTGCAGTGTGCTCAGACTCCCCCCTTGCCTGGACCCTGAGCAGAAGGAAGAGGAGGAGGAGGAGGTGTAGGTGCTACCCCAGTTTAGCGTTGAAGGAGGCATTTTCAGGCTGTCAACAGAGGGGCAGAGACCCCTTGGTTTTCCTATCCTGGTTCACAAGGCTACAGGAGCCTTTTTGGGTCTCGGTGTGTGAAACCTCTGTCTTGCGGTGCTGCTGTGGCTCAGCTAGCCCTGTGCTGGGTCCCAGGTCTTGCAGGTCACAGAGGGGTTACTGGGGACAGCAGATTACAATATGGGCAGCAGCCCAGTGTGGTGTAGAGAGGTGAAGTGCAGTGCCGAGATTGACTCTCACCAGAGCAGTTACTGCTCCAGCTGTGGTTTGAGGACACCAGTAGTCATCCCATATATCAAAGCACATGGAAACAGTCCTAAGCCCTGACTGCACAGATGCACAGGCTCTTGTTCAACAGCTCTCTTCTCGGATCCTCCCAACTCATTCCTCATCGCAGCCAGAGTGGCAGGCTGCCCACCCCAGGGTGTCAGACCCGCTGCACAGCCTCTGCTCTCTACGAGCTTCCTGCATCCTCCAGCTCGCACACAGACAGTGTGCTGCTGCTGCCGCCTTCCTACCTGCTCCAGTGGTAAAATGCTTTTCAGGCAGGCCTTGCTCCTGGAAGGAAGTGTGTGTGTGGTGTACAAGCTATGGGATTGCTAGTTGCATTTGTTTAAATCAGGTTTTCTGGGCTGAAACCAGCCCATTAGGTTTCTGGATGCTCAGACAATCTGGCCGCACCCGTAATTATTCTTTGGCATCTCTGCCCTTGTTGAAAATGCATATTTGTAAGTTTTCCATATTTCCCATATTCCCAGTGCCTGGCTTGCAGCCTGCTGTGCCTGCATAAACATACACAGTCATGCTGGTTCAGATGGACTGATTTCCCTAATTTTCTCATTGCTAGACTGCAAACCCAAATGAAACTTTGAGATGAAATGCATCCCACATGGATCCAGAGCCAGGCTGTTTGTGCTGGGCCCTTCCTCAGTTAAAATCTCAGTGTGTCTGACCAGAGCACATTTGGGCTGTGCCAGCCATGGCCCTGGTAGGAGACCTTGGCACGGCACCTGGGCATGGAGACTCCTGGGAGGCTGTGGATGTGGCTGTCCCCCAGCTGGCTGCTCTGTGTGCATCTCACCCCTCAAAATGAAACTCACGGTTCTCAGTCTGGAGGCTGTGCAAGAGGAGCTGTGTGAGGTGCCAGGGGACTTTGTTTAGGTGGGGGACGCAGAGAGGCAGAGGCTGTAAAGCTGCTTGCTGACCATTATCACTGAAAGCACCCAAGTGGCCCTGGTGGCCAAGGCGACTTTAGCAGATGATTTGAGATGGGTTTTGTGAAGTTTTGGGTTTGTTTAAATTCAGGAGCTGAGCCTGGTAGCACAGCCAAGCTTTCCCTCAGGCTTTCTGTACTGACTGGTTGTTGCTTGAACCAGGAGGCCACCCTCTTTGGGCAGGTGAGTTCCTGAGGTGCCTGGAGCAGCAGGAGCAGGAAAGGATTGCTCATGTGAGATGGAAAAATCCCTTGTACTGTGATTCAGTGATGAGACAGGATCATTTGTAGGGCTGATTTTCTGTCAGCCGGAGCAGTGCAGAGGTGTGACACTCAGACTTCATGGGGTAGATCTGTACTGGCTTTCTGCAGCCTTAGCAAACCAGAGTCAGCGCAGACTTATTGTCCTGGTTTGCCAATGGTTTAAATGTCTTCCAGTTGCTTCTCTCCATCTGCCTGCTTCAAAAGCTTCCCCAGCCCTGGCCTCTGGTTTATTCTTCTCCACTTCCTCCAACAGTGCCTCTGTCGTGCTGCCCAACCTGCCTGGCTTTCTCAGCATTGTCTCCCTGCTGCCTCTTGTTCCTGGGCCAATTCTTGTAGAGCAGTTCTGCTCCCTGTGCACCAAAACAAAGCAGTTGCGTCTCGCGCTGTGGTCCAAGTTGATAGTAGCATTTCTATTGTCCATGTGTAGGAACTGCAGATCTAAAGGGTGGGATGTGGTTTGCCTAGAGTTGTAGGCTTGCACCATGGGAAAGAGGGAGCTTGAACCTTGGCTCCTGGTCCGGTGCTTAGCGGGGCACGTGACTTTCACTTGAAGGGCTTAGAGAGCTGTGCTGGTAAACACTGCCTTTGGTTTGCTTGGTTGTTGTCCTCAAAATAAACTCTGGCATTTCACCTCTGTGGTATGTTGTCCTGTGTCGCCTCGACAAGGAGAAGAGCTTGTTGGGGAGGTGAAGCATCTCTTGTATCTCGTAACCCCAGCTGCTTGAGATGTTAATCTGTTCATCTGAGCAGCCTGCCCTGAGGGCACTGGGGAGCCGTGGATGGTACCGAGCCCCAACCTGGGCTCTGGCTGAGTTTTTGCAGCGGTGAAGGTATAGAGAGGATCAGTGGAGGGACAGCAGCGACCAGGTAGGATTCTGTGCATGTCACTGGGAGAGAAACAGCATCAATCCGGTGAATGTACCCAACCTCTTTATTGACATAGTTTCTCCTCAAATAGCTCAGAATCAAGAGAGCAATGAACTATGGAGCAACGGGGGCAGGAAAAAAACAAAGTTAAAACAAAATTAAGACTTGCCAGCCCTCCCCATGTTTCATTTGCCAAAGAAAACCCTGCCTGATTTCTCGCGGCCACGTCAGCTCCCAGCTATGACAGCTATCTCATCCTGTTGGCAAGGCTGCTCTCTGCAGCAGCCCTCCCTCCAAAATGCAATGGGAAGAGATGTAAACAGCGAGGAAACGAAGCTGAAGCTGACTGCTCTGGGTGCATGTCCAGGTACGGGGCCAGGCAAGATGCTGGGGGTATTGCACTGATGGGGACAGTCCTGCCCCACTGAAGGCAATGTGCTGGATCCTGCCACAGGGCTTGGGTGATTGTTGGTGCTGGGGATGCCTGGGAGGATGTGCCCTGAGAAGCACAGAAGCCTCTGCATTCCTGTGTGGGGCAAAGGAACTGCTTTGCCATGTGGGGAAGAAAAACCCAATGCTTTAGTCTCCTCTTCCCTACCCAGTGAGCTTTGCTCAGAGAGATGTGGACCTGAGTTTAATTCCTCTGTCTTTGTTTCCCCAGATCATGATTGAGTTCTGCCCAGGCGGGGCGGTGGATGCCACCATGCTGGGTGAGTGCAGTGTGCGGTGCTGGGCTCCTTTCTGTGCTTGAGGGATGCCCTGAAGGCATTTCCAGCCTTCTGGCATGCTTTCAGGGGCAACCGATGGATGGATGGATGGTGGACATGGGTGCCCCAGCTTCTCCAGCTACTGTTTCTCTCCCATGAGCTTGCCTATTTTTCATACCTGGTGTAGAAGGTGTGGCAGCCCTGGAGTGTTTCTTGAGCTACTTTGATGTCCTTTTGTGATTTAAATGCTGCTGGCATCAGCAGATCACAAGGCATGGGGAGAAGGGAGAGTCTGACTGGAGGGGAAAGATGGCTTTAAATATGTATCTGAGGCACTGGGTCTTGGGATTGTGTTCCCACAGCTTCCTGGGAAGAGCAACAGGGCTGAGATGTGTAATCTGTTGTGATGAATCTCCCAGGATCTCCTTGCTGACTTCTCCATATGGTATCGGTCATCTGGTGAAGCGGCAGTGTCTGAATAAACTCCAGTGTGCAGAAATTCCAGGAATCTTCCCATTTTTAACTCCTCCCTTTCACATAGAGCCACTGGGACTGGGAGTGTGCGGGTGTTCCCCGAAACAGCCCTGGCTGGTGCCATAGCCCCTCTGTGCCAGGGCAGTTATGGACCCTAGGGGCAGTGACATCCCATCTACATGGTGAACATGGTGTTCTGACATCTTCCTGCCTGGATTCCCTGGGGCAGAGCTGCTTTTCCCCAGGGGTTATTCCTTTTCAGCTCTGGTATTTCCAAAGTCCTCGCTTTCTTTTTATTTCCAGGGAAAGTATGGACACAAGTTTGTCAGTCTTGACTCAGCCCTGAAACTTAGTGCATCCTTTAGGAAATTCTTTAAAGCAGGCCCAAAGCACTGCATCAAAAAGTACCTGTTATGAAGTGCTGGATGAAATGATGCCTTCTCCCTGGAAAACCTCAACAGGGATGACCTGCCTTTAGGGACATGAAAATCCCCCTGAGCACCCATTGGGCTGTGTCTGTGGCAGTCGGTCTCTGGAGGACCTGTGAAGGGGGAAGATAGAAAACCATGAGCAAGTAACCTGCCTGTTAGCGCTCTCACCCTCTGAATGAGGGGCAGGAGGAGCTTTGAGGATCCCAAGAATGCTCCCGGCATTAGTAGATTCAGAGCTGCTGCGTGTTCCACCTCCCCATCACCACCAGCAACTGGTGTTTGCCTTTGAAATCTGTACAAAACCTGTGGCCTGTTGCACCTCACTTGTGCCAGATGCTCCAGGAAGAGTAAAACGCATCAGCTTCCCCCAGAGCAAGAGAGATCTTGGTAAGGAAGAGGAGGAACAAAGTGGCTGACTCAGCATCCCCCAGCCTGTGGTTAAGCCTATGTCCCAGTTGCTAGGGTCCATCTATCAGCCCCCATCCTGGCTGTGTAGTTTGGGCAGCTGGAGCGTCTGAGGCTTGGTCTGCTCTGCTGTGCTGGAGGAGGGGATCCGCACTGCAAAGGGAGGGAGGGAAGCTCGGATGATGCTAACCATCTGGAAGTTTGATGGTTTGCAGAGCTGTCACTTTGGAAAGTAGTCTTGGGTGGTGAAGGTGGCTGAGCAGAGCGCAGCAAGGAGGTCACATCAGTGGCTTCAGAAATAGGGACAGACTGCAGGGTACAAACTGGTGGCTGGTATCTGATGCTACCTGAAAAAAAAACATCTCAAAGCAGTGGACAGGGATAATGCAGACGAGCATTTTATTGCTTGTTGCTTTGGGAAGTAGTGTGCCCCTCATATGTACAGGGAGATATGCTGCATCTCCATGGCAGGGGTAGCTCCTTAGGGGACGGCACCATGGCTGCATATGAAGCTGCTGGTTTTTCATGCCTGTGTCTGGCCCTACTGCTGCCTGCAGCCAAGTTCACCTCCCTCCTCCCTGCAGCAGCATCCCCACACTGGGCATGACCCAGCTTGTCTGCAGGGACCTGTTTTCCAAATTGGCAGGGAATTTACAGTTCAGACCCCTGTTGCAGGCATGCCTGGCTCCCCCTCTCATGCTCCTTATCCGCTATTCCTGGCCAGATGCCTCAGCCAAGCATCCCTGGGAGGGAGCTGTAAACCAGCAGCTCCAGGCAGGCAGGCAGGCATTGTGCTGAGTGCTGGTTTAGGGAATAGATTACCTTAACAAGTTGATTTGCATTGGTCTCCCATGACTTTGACACATGGACAGTGGTTTTTAAATGGTCTACTGGATAGTAAGTGCCTTCCGGCTGTTCATGTGGAGCATTGCTCCAATCCCTGCCCTGTTTAACAGCTCCCTCCTCCCCACAGAGCTGGACCGGGGCCTGACCGAACCTCAGATTCAAGTGATTTGCCGCCAGATGTTGGAAGCCCTCCATTACCTCCACAGCAAGAAGATCATCCACCGTGACCTGAAGGCAGGCAATGTGCTCCTCACCCAGGATGGGGACATCAAGCTCGGTGAGCTGGCGAGCACAGGAGCACAGCATGTGCTTGCTTAGCGAATTCAATGGGAGAGCTGCTTGGGACCATTACATGCTACATTAATGACAGCCATGTGCTGCTGAGAGCTGGATGGTGGTGTTCAGCTATAGCCAAGCATGGGGGAGGTCAAGGGATGCTCTCTGCCTTCTGCCCTGCCTATGGGATATCAGCTACTTTGCTGCTGATGAGCTCAGGCAGGAGGTGCGAGGCTCAGTCTGCTGTTGAGCTGTGTGCTGTGCTTAGCCCCCAGCTGGGTACCAAGCCTCACCGAGCCACAGCTGTGCTCATGCTTTTCATGGACGTTCCTTTAGTGAATTTGTTTAATCCTTCTTTGAACTCAACTTTAATGCGTTTTGGCCTGCTGAGCATCCTGTGCAGGGTGCCAGTTGGCAGGGCTGGGAGCTGGCAGAATTCATCTTATCTCCAAAGCAGGTCTGGGGGTGACGGGGAGTTTTGCCAAAGGGTTGCTTTGCCAAGCAACTTGAGTTAAACTGGCATCCAACTACCTGCTGGAGGATGAGAAGGTAGCTTTGTCTGTAGGGACTGATCAGAAAGATGCAAATCTCCTTTAGTACTCTGATGAGGGGTGCTGGTTGCTGTGGGTGCTCTTGGGATGTGTTTGTGGATGCTGATGGAGACCAGGAGTCAGCTTGGGAAGATAGAAATGCTCCTAAGAACAGGGTGCAGATGGGTAGCAGCTCCTCCAGAGGTCATCAGGAGCAATTTGGAGAGCAAAGTAACCTGAAGTGGGCTTGGTACCCTTTGCAGGTCTTACCAGGTTGATTTGGCTTCAGAAGTTCTCTATGAAAGGGACATACTCATTGACAGGCATCATGCAGTGACTGCTGTAAGTGGGGCTGAAGGGAAAAGAAAGAATGTAACAGCACTTTGGTTTTTCTGGTGTAAAATGAGACTTTTTGCCATGAAATAGCAGTCCTGAAAGTAATCTGCCATGGCTCTGCTTTTGTTTGCTTGTGGAAAAGAGCTCAACTTCCTCTAGATGTGTAGGGCTTGGGTTACAGTAGGGGCGACTTGTTACGCTCCTGTCTTACAGCACATAGGGGAGGGGGAAGGTTCCTGATGCTTGTGTGTCCAAAAGCAAATCTAATTTCTGATGCTCTGTTTAGAAGAAGCATCACCTTGTATCATGTTCTAGCTTTAAATGTGTATTTGCTTTTAAACCTGCATTTCAGCCAAGCGTGCTGATTTAGAAGGGTCTTTCGGTTTTCCTGCAGCATCTAATGTTACTGCTCTTTGCAGCTGACTTTGGAGTGTCTGCCAAAAACATGAAAACCTTGCAGAAGCGAGACTCCTTCATTGGCACCCCTTATTGGTGAGTGACCGGCTTGCTAAGAAACCCTGTGTTTGTGAGGAGCTTTGCTTCTGAAAATCAGGCTTGCTCAGAAACAGGGAGCGGATGGCCTTTGGGGTGTGATGGACCATAGTGCCTTACCAAGCATGGATGGGAGGATTTTAACAAGGAGCCTTGGCCAGTGACCACATGTGCATGGGGTTTGCTCGCTGAAGGGAGCTGTGAGCAGCCTCAGTGGTGTGGGAGCATTGCCCAGTGTAACAGTGCCCTGAGCTATTGAGGGGCCACCATGCTCCAGGCTTGGAGGAGTGAAGGACACACGTGTGCTCCCCGCTCCCTGGCCCCAGGGATGGAATGGGCTTTGAAGCAGCTCCAAGCACATGGGAACTGCTCCTCGCTCCAGAAACACAATCTCTAAATCACCCGACTTGCTGAAGGGACGGCATCAGCGAGGGTTAATTTATTGTCTGCAGCAACATCCATGCCAGATGTCAATGGCCTGGGGGTTTCTATGGGCTGTCTTGGTTGGTCTGCGGAAGAGGGAGGGAGTTGGACCCCTTAGAAAAGATGCTGCTGCTTCTGAAACCCAGAGCTAGGAGGAAAGGCTGATTTTATGGAATGCTGTGTATTATTTAAAGCATTTAATTTCTGTGGTGTCATCCCTCGCCATCCCTGCTCCTTGCTCTGCCCCTTGCAGGATGGCCCCGGAGGTGGTGATGTGTGAGACCATGAAGGACACTCCGTATGACTACAAGGCAGACATCTGGTCTCTGGGAATCACGCTGATTGAAATGGCCCAGATCGAGCCACCCCATCATGAGCTCAACCCCATGAGAGTCCTGCTGAAGATTGCCAAGTCTGACCCCCCCATGCTCAGCTGCCCTTCCAAATGGTGAGGGGTTCTGTGTGCTTCCCAGCTTACACAGTGTTTCAAGAGAGGAAAAAACCAGTCTTTTCTAGCAGTATTGTTTAATTTGAGAACCAATGCAGAAATCAAGGTCTGTGCCACGGCTGTGCTGACACTGTGATGATGTGCAGGCAGCATGGGGGGAGCTGCTGCCCACCCACAGCCCTGCTGAAATGAGAGTGATCTCTTGGCTGCTTTCAAAGCATCCTGGGTTTGTATAAAAGGCAGATTTTCCTCTAAACCTGGAGATGGCCAAGAGAGAGTTCTAGGATTTCTTTGCTGGAGCCTGGGAAGTCTCTTCTCCATTTAAAAAATACCAGCAGGTTTTTCTTTTAATCATGATAAAACCCACTGCATAATAGCCAGCAATAACTTACTGCTGGGAGAGCACTGGAGTCTCAAGTGTTTCTACAGCAGTTCAGGTAGCAGGCAGGACCCCAACACCAAAACCCAGCAGGAGCAGGCAGCGCAGAGTACCAGGGTCATGCTTTGTATCTCAGAGCTGTGCTTTGCAGGCTGAGGGTGCCCTCCTATGGGGTTCCTGGTCCTTCACAGCCATTCTTTCACACTTGAAACTGTGGGGGTGGGTTCTGGAGCATCCTTGTCCCGGCAGCTCCACCCCAGCTCGCTTTGGAGGATAACTGCTGGTGTCCTCTCCTAAGTATGTCTTGGCCCTGGGGCACAGAGCCCAGTGCTCAGCCCCTCTATCTGTTGCCGTCACAGGTAAGGCAAAATCTAGTCCCTCACTTGGCCACACTGCTGATTCTCCTACCAATAATCAGAATAGCCAAGCACAGGGTTTCCCATGCTGCGACTGAAATGATGATTCTTACCAGTTACACACTGGGACAGAACCTGCACAGGGATGGAGCAGACCCCTGTGGGCCTTTCCTTCTCTGAGCTTCTCACCACCAACTGTGTTTTAAGGTCACTGGACTTCAGAGACTTCCTGAAGAAGGCGCTGGACAAGAACCCAGAGACCCGGCCCAGTGCTGCCCAGCTGTTGGAGGTAGGGACCAGCACTGGACCCAGGGCTGGGTCTGTGTCTGTCTGCCTCGGTCTGTGAGTGTCCTATGTGTGTACAGCCTCATTCTCCTTGAGGAGAACTAAAACACCCCACTAAGGTGCTGATGGGTCCCAGGCTGGCTTCAGATTGTTTTTGTCTTGGTTAGAAACTTCATAGCACTTTCCAGCCACTAAAATGCTTCAAAAAGCAACAGCAATGCTTTTTCCATTTGGAGCTAACTGCAGAGTCCCTGTGGACAAAAGCTGGAATAGAAATGGCTTCCATTGCCTGAAAATACCCATGTGGCAGCCAGCTTGGATTATACCTGGTTATCCCAGATTCAAATTCAGCTCCTTTCCTCCTGTCTGCTTCCAGAACAATAGCAAGAATCTGGAAGATGCTTTTCCCCAGTGGCTGTGGTTGGCAGGAGGAAGCATGCAACAGTCCCTGCAAACCCAAGGGACTCCCCAGCCTTTTGCTGAAGCTCAACACAAACACTTCACTGTGTATGCTGAGCAATTTGAGCTCAACTTCAATCAAACCTTTCCCTCTCTTTGCCCCCCAGACTGGCTCTCGCCCCATTGCTGGTGGCACTCTGGGCTTGGATCTGCACCCTGGAGTTCATCCTGCTTGCAGACAGGGGAGATGTCTCTTTGCATCGAGAGCCCCTTGTTTAAATGCAGCTGGTCATTTTGTTTGGGGGACATTGACATAAAGCTGCTTCACAGAGCACCATGCTTTCAGCATCTTTGTGCAGAGCTGGTGTTTAACCTTGGCATGGTGTTTGTTCTTGTTCTGCCTCATACATGCAGCACAGATCTGTTGATTCTTCTGGAGGTTACGCATGGTGACACTGGCAAGAATTTTATCTTTAGGACTCTGATTGTTTCAAGCAGGAAGTGGTCCTTGCCGTTGCTGTCCCCATGTGCTCACTTGGCTGCAAACTCACAAAGCCTGCTTTATGGCAACCTCACACATGTGCATTGTGCTTGGCTTTTCAGCATCCCTTCGTCAGCAAGGTGACCAGCAACCGTGCCTTGCGTGAGCTGGTGGCCGAGGCCAAGGCTGAAGTGATGGAAGAGATCGAGGACAGTCGGGATGAAGCAGAAGAAGATGACTCATTGGAGTCTGCCTCGGTGAGTGCTTCCAGCACCATGCTGGCAAGTTTGTGGCTGTGGGGAGGGAAGAGCCCAGCAGCATCTCTAGGCTTCAAAAAGCTGGTTTACAGCTATCCTGTGCCCCATCAGGCAGAGCGGGGTGGGGGGAAGCAGTTGCTTGGCTGTTTTTTGGTGGCTGCCTGTGCAGCTTTGTTGGAGGTCATGCTTCAACCTCCTCCATCTGTGCCAAAGGACAGTGGTTAACCCATGGTGGAGTTAGCTATGGGAAAAGGTGTTTGATAAGCAAACTCCTAGGATGCCTCTTCAGAAGTCGCAGGTTTTGCAGCTTCCCCACTCTGCTGTTTCCTTCCAGCCGGTGTCCACAGTCCTTGGGACCACAAACCTGGAGAAAGATATCCCAGGGCAGACATCCTGAAAGGGAAAAATTCTTCCCAGTAACTCTTTAGCTGCGGGTGACTTTGCTCTGAAGTGTGGGGACTTGCAGCTCTTGCAGTTGTATTAAAGCAGTGGTGCAAAACCCAACACCTTCCCTTCACTGTCTTTCCAGCCCCCCGGTAAGCACAAGCAGGACCCCTCTGAGGCAAGTCAGCTGAGTTTCGATGGGGAGAAGCCTCCAGAATCTCCCTTGCCCAAGGTAGTGAACGGGCCTGTGGGGACTGACAAGGAGAGCACAGATGAACATAGCAATAAACTCCCACATGAAAGGATAAACGGTGACAATGACAAGCTGGAGAGCAACCACTCCATCAAAGCCCTTGCCAGCTCTGCCACCTTGGCCACCCAGGGCAAGCCAGACATCATCTTGCAGCCTGGCCGGCTCAGTAACGCAGTGGAGGGGGAGAAGCAGCCTGGGTCAGGCAGCAAGGAGCGGAAGAGCATTGTGGAGCGACCGGAGAGCAGCCACCTGGAGACCTTAATGGAGGAGAAGCTTGCCAACGGGAGCTTGGATTCCTCAGCTCTGTTCCCTGGCAGCCGGTCCAAAGGGGATTCAGATTCTGGCAGCACTTCAGCCTCTGAAAGTATGGACCTCACCATCTCCCTGTCTGCTGACCTGTCCCTCAACAGGGAGAGTGGCTCTATCTCCCTGAAGGTGAGTGGTGCGGAGGGCAGAGGGCTAGTGCCTCTCTTAGTTTTTCCAACCTGCCATACATCTGGCCTGGTTTGTGTCAGCAGTAACTTGCATGAAGACTTCACAGGCTTCTTGGCTTTTGCTAAAGCTTTCTGGAGGCTGGAAATGTTTGTGAGCCAGAGCTGGCCTGGTCAGCATGGCTTGGAGGAAGAGGCAAAATAACTGGAATGGTATTTGCTGAGTTTCAGAAGAAGAAATGTGTGTGACTCGAGGGGGCAAAGGGGTGTGTTGCACAAGATCTTTATCCAGTTGCCTTCATGAGTGATAGCTTCCCGGCATAGAAACGTGCTGAGAGAACCATTCTTGGCAAAGCTTTCCTCCCCTTCTGTCTCCTGCTGTGCACATGAGAGCCAGCATCCCCTGCAGGAGCCTGCAATTAACGTGGATCCTTAATGAGGGAAGTGTGATGCTCTTGCATAGCAGTTTATCCCTCATTGCTGCCTTTCCCATGTTACCTGGTCTCGTTGAGGCCAGCCAAAGATGAATACGATGCCACAGTTGCAACTGCTCTCCCCAGCTGCTCCCCTAGAAAGGGAAAGGAATTCTTGGGTTTTACAGGGAGCAAGTCTCAAAGAGATGGTCATGTTAGGTCACGGTTTGAGTTACCCCAGCAGAACAAAGCAAATGTCATTTCTCCAAGCATTCGAGGCGTTCAAGCAGAGCTGTTCTGCAGAAGCAATGCTGATGGAGGGCTCTAGGAAAGTGTTTTGCTGTAGCCTCTGCTTTGCACAATGAGCTGTGAGTGCATGGGAGGTACTGGGCTGTGCTGCTCCCTCCTCACCCAGGCTTCTTGCCCAGCCTTAGCTTCATGGGGTTAAACTCCCCTGCTCTGCCCATGGTCATGTTCCTGGTGCTGCTGGGTTCTGTGTGCAGGGTGCCAGGCAGGTTACAGCAAGAGAAGAAGCAGCAAAGAATTAAACCATTTCTGACTTTAAACATTAACTATTACATGCGTTTATCACAGGCTAAGCTGCAAAGTTCAAGTGACCCTTTTATTACCAATCATTTTTCCAGTTGCTTATAGTTTAGTCCAGAAAAAAATGAAAACCAAGCCTCTGGTAAAAACGTATTCAGGTCCTTTATCTTTGTTTTCAGGAAGATTAGGAATAGGAAATCTACAGGTGAATCTGGGAGGCTGCAACTGGCAGGAAAAAATGGTCGGACATAGGCCAAAGGAGATGGATAGGGTTTTGACAAGGTGTAACCCAAACTTTCTCAGATACACCTGCTTCTGGAGGGAACTCCTTCTTTTGAGTATCTAGCTTGACTTTCTGGGGTCTGACCTGCCTGTGTGCTGGGAGCTCAGCTTCGGCTGAAACTCTCGGGAGCTGGAGGAGACACCCTGGGATGTGCGCTGTGAAGTGTGAGCACTCAAAGTCAGCATCCCATATGACCACAGTTTGTCAGATTCTTCTCTAGAGAGCAATTTACATTACAGGAATGTTTGAAAACACATTTTCTTGTGTTCAGGAGAGAATGCTGGCCTGCTACCGAGGGGTAACAGAAAAGACCAGGAGAAAATGAATAATTCTGTTTTAATATCCATGTTTGAGTAGCTCCATGACTAAGGCAGGGAGTCGCTTGTTCAACAGTAGGGAAGAACCTGGGGACCACTCAGAGACCAAGCACCAGGTGGGCTGCCACTTCCGCAGCAAACTGGGTTCAGCCAGTGAGTGAGGGTGTTACTGGGCACAGGGGGTTGGTACAGACAGCTCAATGGTGGCATTGTCTCATTTGGACAATGCGGGAGTTTTAGCCAGCTCTTTTAACTCAGTTTGGGGCAGTAAGAGCCTTTGTGACCTAGGCTGATCTCATGCAAACCTTTATGCACCAGTTTGTCTGTTGGTTGAACCACTGCTATAGTGGTCTGTTGCTACAGCATGGGCAGGCTGCATGCTGTCAGAGCTTGTCTGACTCCTCTGTTGCAGCAAGCTTTCCAGGGCCTTGTTTTGGGTCTTGCAGGCTCACAGGAAGCTCTTCTGACATCTTCTATATCTCTAGTGGCTATGACTGCAAGAGCAAGAGGACTTCAGGGAGCCTTTGCTCATTGCACCATTGTGCTGTCCTGTAGGACTGCATGATTCAAGTCATTCATATCCTTATTTTTTTTTCCCAAAGAAACTGAGTCCCTGATCACAATCCTTCAGCCAAGCTTGGGCTGCTAACCCTGCAGGGGGATGCTGACCTGCTGTGGTGTTGCTGGGAGATCACGGGTGGCACTTGTCCCTGCCAATGTTAATGTAAGCGAGCCTGGGCTGTGCTTTGTGGAGGTCACAGTGAGAGGCTCAGAGCTAGTTGTGATTAGTGGAGTGTTGTAATGAGGACCAGAGGGACCTGAGCGCTGAGCCTTTGGGCAGGGCTGGCTTGTTTCCCTGGCTCTGTCTGCAAGCTAAGCCTGTTGTGAGGACCTTGCCTGCCTCCCATCTGCAAGGACATGGGAGGTACCTCTGGGTCAGATGGTGCAGGAGCCTTTAAGTGAACCGTTGCAAGTTTCCTGTTGTGTGGATTTTTCAGCACTGCAATTAAGGAAGGATCCTAGTGTTCCCGATCAGGTTTTGCTTTAGCTGGGCATGGCGAGGAAGGGTTTTCACATGGTAGGTTGCCTCTTCTTCAGGTCAGGTTTCTACAGGGTAGCAATGTACTGTGGCATCGTAGCAAGGCTGAGTGGTGTGAAGGGCAGCTCCAAATCTGCTGCTGTTTTTTGCTTGATCTGGTTTCCCTGTTTATGTCCCTCATTAGCAACGGCATCAAAATTGCTCTGAAGCTTCCAGCTCTGCACCCCATGCAGCGAGCAGGGGAGCTCTGCTGCATAGTTTCTTCTTTCCCTCCCCTGCTGAACTCAGGATTCCCGGATGCACAAGAAGACGTTAAAGCGCACCCGCAAGTTTGTGGTGGATGGAGTAGAGGTGAGCGTCACCACCTCGAAAATCATCAGTGAGGATGAGAAGAAGGATGAAGAGATGAGGTTTCTCAGGCAAGTGGGTCACTGGGATGCAGGGAGGGCAGGGCAGCAGCCAGGCCAGGGCTTTCTTCTCTGCAAACAAATCCAGGAGCGACCTAATGTCCTCTTTATTTTCTGTCTTGATCCCCCTTGGGCAGGATAACTGTCTGGTGGGGGCATAACTTCTTTTAGCCTTTCTGTGACTGGCAGAGGCCTTGATGTACTGACTAAGCTGAGCTCTGTTCCCATGCAGAGAAATGAGGGATGCAGCTTGGGGATAAGGTGTGGCAAAGCTGTGATGAGGGAGAAGCTTGTGCTGTGGCTTCTCTGTCCTCTGGGGATGACTGAATGCGTCTCCAGGGCTGTAGGTGCTCTGGCTCAATGGAAATAAGCACAGAAATGTTCTCAAGGTGCTCCTCTTCCTTTTGTTCTTGTGTCTCCTCAGAATTCATTAACAGAAAGGCCCACAGAGTTGTAAACTCCTTGAGCATCACTTAATGTTCACGAATGTATCCTCCCTGCTTCAGTCTTTATGACTCCTTTGTGGATCTTACAGCTTTCAAACCTCTGTGACCTATCCTCAGGAAGAGAAGCTGCTGTTTCTAGCTACTAGTTACCACCAGTAGCAGCACTGAAATGAAGAGGGCCTTAAAATAATTAAAATACAAACTGTTTTGCTTGATGCCCTAATCTAGGTTCCCTTATGCTGCTTTGAGGGACCCTCTGAGAATACAATTCATCCCAAGCACTGTGTGTCCTTGTGGCAACCTTATTCATAGGCCCTAGTATCAGATCTATACAGAAGCTTATTAGCTACTCATTCTTGTGTGAGAAGTGCATATAACCCAAATCAAACACAGAGGGCGTGCATACGAGCACAGAGGGAATTTCCAGGCACAGCTGCTTTCTCCTGGTCCACTTTGAGCTGTGGTGGCACCCCTGGAAAGAGGCTTCTCTTTAAATCGTGCCTTCTTCATCTGTGAGGTGGGTGAAGAGACACAGAGGCTTTGGTTGGAAAGCATCAAGTCCCTGAACACCTTTTAGGAGGAGCAGTTATTCCCCAGGGGCTAGCTAGTGGGCACGATCAACTCTCTTGGCATCTCGATTTGCCCTTAAGGGGCTTGTTTCTGGTTTCTTGGAACGTGCCAAGGTTTTGATTTGAAGGCAAGATTGGATGAGAGCACATCATACTGTGCCAGCTGATTTAATGGGGCTTGGGTTTGGTTTGAAAGAAGAAATTGTTCCAAAGTGCTTTTCCCAGGAGGGCCCCCATGGAGAGTTGTACTTGATGTGTAAGGCTAATGCATGGCAGCAGAGGTCACGGTGGGGATCTGCATGGGGAAGCTGCTGCTGTTCCTTTTGTACATCACTATACTCCAGCTCAACCAGACACAAATGTGTCAGGTTCAAATGCAACTGTCTGAGCAGAGGCTCCTTTTTGCTGCATGAGGGGAGCAATGCAGTGCTGTGACAGATAGGTCTGAATTCTGGAAATCTGCTCCTCCTGTCACCTGGGTGTGAGCAAGAGTGGATGCAGAGCACAGGGGCCAGGCCAGAGCAGTACCAGCTTGTGTTTCGAAGACCAGTGTGCATTAACCCAGCTGGCAGAATGTGTGTTTTGGGTGCTGGCTGGGGGAGCAGTGCCTGCAGAATTACCGTAGGAGTTTTGACAGGGCTTGTTTCACACACCGTGAATGCTAACAGGCCTTACCTGTGCAAGTTGATGGTGTGCCAGCGGTTATCGTAATTTAGCATCCTGCTTCCTCGCAGTGTCACAGAGCCTGAGAGCACATCAGTCAGTTGGCATTTACCTCCCGCCTGTGCTGAGTGCAAGTGGCAGGGTGCTACAGGATGGCTGCTCAGCTCTCATTCCCCCTGAAGTGCTCTGGTTATCGATTCTGCCGTCTCCACTCAGGCACATGCCCCTGGCCTTGTCTGAGTCTCTGCCTCTCTCCTTCTCCATTTGAACCCTCAACAGGCGCCAGGAGCTGCGGGAACTGCGCCTCCTTCAGAAGGAGGAGCACCGAAACCAGGCCCAGCTCAACAGCAAACACCAGCTGCAGCTAGAGCAGATGCTCAGACGCTTCGAACAAGAAATGGTGGTATGTGGAAGGGGGAAGCTCCTGGGTATCGGCTCATTTGACTTTTCCTCTACAGATGCCTTGCAAACCCTAGTGCAGGGAGATGCTCTCTGAGTTGCAGTAGTCCTGGGGCATCATGTCCAGAGGGAGCAGGACTGCTGAGGAACCCCTCTGGGATTTGGGGCATGGGATGTGTCTGTGGAGGACAGAGGCTTTTGTGGGCATTAAGCATATGCAACCCTCAGCTTGCAAAGTACCAAGTGCCTCTGCTGGCAGGATGTAGCAGGGGAAGGGTTGTTCTGGACTTTCCCTCTTTAACCATCTTTTCTTGTACATCTGTTCATGGCTACTGTGAGAAACTGTGTCCAGAGCTGTTGTATTTCACAGAAAAAACCCTTAAGAAAGCAGTGTGGCCAGCAAGTGACAGCAGGAAATCTGGCAAGCCTCTGAGTGTAAATTGAATAAACCGGGCTTACATATTTAGTCCCTGCATGGGCAGCTTCCATTGAATTGAAATAATTCTGTAGATAAGTCCCTTTAACACTTTCATGAGCCATCTTTTAAATACCCTTTCATTAATTCACCTCATATGTGTGCCTGATAACCTCAGCCTCTTGCAGCAGGCTGGGAGCCATTGCTCATTCGTGTGCTTTGTTGTATTTCTACAGTCTTGACATGCCACGTCTGTGAATTCCCATCTCAGCAAGTCACTTCCCATTTGTGAGATCTGTTCACCTTACAGCACAATGTGCAAAAGCCCCAAACCTGCTTTCCTTACCCGTTCCTTGGGGCAGTTTGCAACCTGCTCTTGTTGACACCTGGGTGCTCCATCCCTGCAGCTCACAGGGAGGGATCAGCCCCAAGGGTGCTGTCGGAGTGCAGTGCCCTCAAACTTGGAAATCCTTGTCTGCAGTGAAAGAACTGTTCTGCATGAGCTTCACTGCCTGATGCTCACCCAGGGCTATGGATCCCAGTGAGATGCTGCCAATCAGGACATAAGCAGAAGTCTTGGAGTGCTTCAGCACTAGAACAAGTTGAGAAGCACTTTCTGCTCACACTAGCGCTGGCGTTGCCCTGTGGGCTGCGTGGGGTGCCATATGGAAATTTCTTTCCTCTGTGTTTAGTAAAGAAGCTCGACCCATGCAGGGGTAGCTCCCACCCCTCTATTTTATCTTCTTTTAGAACACACAAAACCACAAACTTTTCAGAAGGAAGAGGCGAGGAGGCTGAGGTTGACCTCTGTTCCCTTCCCATATAGGCAAAGAAGAAATTCTATGACACTGAGCTGGAGAACCTTGAACGGCAGCAGAAGCAGCAGATCGAGAAGATGGAACAAGATCACTCACTGCGCCGGCGAGAGGAGGCCAAGCGCATTCGCCTGGAGCAGGAGCGGGACCACGTCAAATTCCTGGAACAGCTGAAGCAGATGAAGAAGGAGGTAAAAATGGGGGTAGGAGGAGGGAGGAAAGCTGGTTTCCTGCATCTCTTTCTTCCAGGCTCAGCATTTCTTCATAGTAGAACTTGAGAGGGAAGCAGTTGGTGTTTTAGCAGGAAGCTCTTGCTTTTCTTTGGGTGTTGCAACGTTCGGTGGGGTTGTCCTTGCCCTAAAGTTACCTGCTGATAATCTCATTTCCCTTCCCAAAGGTCAAGAATGAGGTTGAGAAGCTGCCACGTCAGCAGCGCAAAGGGAACATGAAGATGAAGATGGATGACTTTGCCCAGAAAAAACAAACCATGGTAAGGCTGAGAGGAGAGCGCCATGACTCCAGGATTGGACAGTGCGCAATAGACAGAAATGTCCTTCTTTTAGGGACTAGCAGTTTTTAAAACACCACCAGATGCTTGTCAAGTTGCAGCAGCAGGAGGGCTCATGGTGCTACCCCTGTTTTCTTCCAGGAACAGGAGTTTTTGGCCAAGCAGAAGGAGGACCTGGAGCTAGCCATGAAGAATATAACTGCCCAGAACAAGAGAGAGATCTGTGACAAGGAACGCGAGTGCCTGAACAAAAAGCAGCAGCTCATGAGAGGTGGGTGGCAAAGGCTGTAATGATGGGTTTATCCAACGCTGGTCCTTCCCACGCAACAGATGCTGTGACAGAGTTGCAAGCTGGCAGGATGGCATTTGGATAAACCAGCCTTGCCAGATCCTGTCTAAATGTTTAACAATAATAATACTTAGTGCTTTAATCTTCAAAGTGCTTTACAAATATGAAACAATTAGGCTTCATAATTGCAAGAAGTGATTCTCCAATATGGTTTGCTACCAGTTTTTCTTGGAAAACAGGAGGTGAACAATCACCCCCCACATCTGCTGCACTGCTCCTGTGTGTAAGGGATTGCTTGTGATGCTTTGTGTGACTGAGCTGAGGGGCCAGGGTGGTTTCCTGACCCTTTTCCCTTCCTCAGACCGGGAGGCGTGCATCTGGGATCTTGAAGAGTTTCAGCAACAGGAGAAACACCAGCTCATCAAGCAGCAGCTAAAGGACCAGTATTTCCTTCAGAGGCATGAATTGCTGCGGAAGCACGAGAAGGTGAAGAGTTAGCACCTTCCTATGCCAGTGCTGGTCAGCAGGGTGCCTGGGTGTCAAGGGATGTTTCCTTTCTAGGCTGTAAGTGGGTAAGGGTGGGTTAGGAGTTAAGGGGCTTGGTCATTATAAGTGAAAAGGGACTAAAATAATGCTCGGGTCAGCCTACTTGCTTGGGACACGTATTCTGTGCTGCAGACATTTAATGTACAAGGAGCAGTTGTGAATTTGGGGTCTTTTCTGGAAATCTGTTACTATCCAGTATGTGGGGTGATGGATTCTCAGAGCAGTGAGTAGAGATTGGCACATCTCAATCATTTCTGCTCCCTTCCAGCCTCTTCTCTGCTTTCATAACATGTTCACTAGCTGCCCTTTACCTCTTGTCGGTCACCAGCCACCCCTGTGCAATTCCAGATGTGATCTCAAGCTCCCTTTGTGTCCTCAGCACTTTCTTGCTGGCCCAAGGTGCCCCTCCTCCTCTGATACCCATCCATCTACCACTGCAGGAAAGGGAGCAAATGCAGCGATACAACCAGCGCATGTTGGAACAGCTG
Organism: Agapornis roseicollis; assembly: GCA_002631895.1. Lineage (NCBI taxonomy): Eukaryota > Metazoa > Chordata > Aves > Psittaciformes > Psittacidae > Agapornis > Agapornis roseicollis. Next base: position 384,957 of record NDXB01011243.1, read on the forward strand.
AAAGTTCGGCAGCAGCAGGAGAAAGCCCGGCTCCCCAAAATCCAGAGGAGCGAAGGGAAGACGCGCATGGCCATGTACAAGAAGAGCCTTCACATCCACTCCAGCGGGACTGCATCCGAGCAACGGGAGAAGATTAAACAGGTCAGGTCTTGCAAAGGGCACCAAGTTGAGGCTTGGTTTGGGGTGAAGTACTTCACTGACGTCCTGGCAAAAGGAAGTTGGAAAAAGGCAACTGGTCCCAGATTTCTAACCCACTGCAGGGAGTTGGAGACCTTTTCTTTTGTGGCATCAGGTGTAGTTTTCAGCACTGCTTCTGTTATGACCCGTGTTGGGGAGCATCCTTGGGGTTGTTCTTTCTTTCCCATGTAACAGTGCAAGCTGTTCAGTCTCTTATCCAGCTTTGGAGATGAGAGCGATGCTGCCTACACGGGCACCTGCTTTTCTCTCTTCCAGTTTGCTCAGCAGGAGGAGAAGAGGCAAAAAGCAGAGCGACTGCACCAGCAGCAGAAGCACGAGACACAGATGAAGGACATGCAGGCCCAGTGTGAGAGCAACATGAACGAGCTCCAGCAGCTGCAGGTACTGTCCATCATGGCTCGGTCTCTCTGAGCTGCCTGTGTGCTGTTTCAGCTCCAGCACAGGGAGTGGGTCATAAGAAGTGGCAGCAGAGCACAGTCAGTGAACTAGTCGATGTCCCCTTGTTCTGCCTTGAGAGGTTTTTGTGGCCTTGTCTAAATGTGCCCTGGAGCTCAGAGCTCTGAATGCCTCTGGCTGATGCAAGTCCTGTTTGACCACAGGATTTACAGTCTAGAACTGCTGGATGCTTAATGGGTGTTCTGCTTTTTGACCTGTGTTTAGAATGAAAAGTGTCACCTCTTGATTGAGCATGAAACCCAGAAGCTTAAGTCCCTGGATGAGAACCACAACCAGCACATGAAGGAGTGGCGAGACAAGCTGAGGCCTCGGAAGAAGGTAGTGCCTCTTTGGCATGAGCAGGGTGTTCTGCTTGGCTGGTTGGAGGGAACAGTGTCTGTAGCTCCAGTACAATCTCAAATACAGCTCTTATGTGCATTCCCTTCTGCTTAAGGCCCTGGAGGATGAGCTGAACCAGAAGAAGCGTGAGCAGGAGATGTTCTTCAAGCTGAGTGAGGAGGCAAATGGACAGATGCCAGCATCCCCAACTAAACATGCCAAGTTCGTCCCATTCAGCTCTGCAGAGAGCTTATAACACCCCGCAGCTGGCAGGCCACCGGCTGGTACTTGCTGCGTCCTCCTGGGCTGCAGAGGGGCAACTTGGACTTGGAAGATCCATCCCCTCAGCAGCTTCTTCTTACAAGAGCACCCTCCTGTCTTCTCGCTCTGTCTGGGATGAACATGGCCTCTATCCTGCACAGAGGATGCTGACTGGAAGTTTTGGTGGCTTTCCTGAGAGCTGGCCTGCTCAGCACAGCTCCAGGCTGGGAAGCCATGCAGGACCCTTTCTGTGTCTGTATTTGCACTGTTAACTGGATGCGTCACCTCTCACATGAGCCTGGTGCTCACTGGACTTGTCAGCCCAGACTGAAGCAATAACTGCTCTGAACAGGAGAAATGGGAGATGGCTCCTCACCTCTGCACAGGGGTTATCAGCCTCTCTCCACTGTGGCTGCTCCTCCTCCCACTCTTCTGCAGGGACTAGTCTGGGGTAGTGCAGCTTTGGCATTGTCTTAGGCTAACTTTGGCCTTGTGACCCCTTAACACTTGCCTTAGAACTATTTCTATCTACTGTGGCCCTGTTTTTGCTCAAGAGAGAGACAGTGTTGTGGATATTTTTTTGCCTTTGAGGAGAGAGGTTTGGGTTTTTTCTTTCCTCTTCCTCCCTGTACAGACTGTGCAGAAAGGGGACCATCTGGCCGTCCTTCCAAAGATGCTTCTGCTTCTTCATTTGCTATAATTGCTAGCACCATAGTCCCTCTGGCATCTAGCTAACAGTGTCTTATTGGAGGCTGGACTAGGGCATAATTAAACTGTTCAGCTGGCTGCAGGCTTTTGTCTCTTAAAGAAGTATATGTGTATGTGCAGAGGGGGAGGTTTGTAACGGTGTTCAGTCCTGCGGTGACACAGTGAGGTGTTGGCCACAGTCATGTGTCTTCTGGTAAGGACAAGTGAGGGGCCAAGGGGTGTTGTTGCCAGAACCCATGGTCACACATGTGCTTGAGATACTTTGAAGTGCTCTGCATGTGTGAACCATATGGATCAGCCAGCCTGGCCACTCTGCAGTCAGGGTTACGGGCTGCAAAGCATCACTCTGAAGGAATAAATGAGTCCTGAAGCAAGGTATACAAAGGAAGAGGAGATGCAAAGACAGGTCACGGTGGCTTGTTTATTCTCAGCATCCCCTTCTCCACTCATGTCTCATCTCTTTAAGACGTGCTGCAGTTTCTAAGATGATTCTCCTGGCTTTCAGCTTAGAGTCACTTAGCAGAACAGCGGCAGGTCTGGCCCTCTGTCCTCTCTGCCCCATGGTGATGTGTCTCTGTTGGACTGCTGTCCTCCACCTGCACAAGGCACTGCTTGGCTGAGCTGCTGGGTACGTACGACCCAGAGCACAGACCTGGGTGGGGGAACAGAGACCTCTTGGGACAGCACCTTCTTCTTTACACCACCAAAAGGTGTGTGGTAGCACTTAAGTTTTTCTCTGTTGATCTTTGGACAACTTTGGTTTAGGTTTGCTTCCCTAGCAAGAAAAAAAATGTTTCTTCTTTTAAAAAGGGAAAAAAAATAAAAGAAAAATAAAGTTATTTTCAAGCCTCGTATGTTGATTTAGAGACATACTGGCTTTTCAGGAGAAGGTGGTATGTGATGTGCTGACTAGGTACCTAGCTGAAGGAGTCAGCTCCCAGGTCTTTTAACACCTCTTTATCTGAGGACTGTGTTTGTTAACCATTCAGAGTTGATAACATATATTTATAAGCTTCTTGCAAACTACCAAGACTACATCCATTTGGGCCATTCCAAGTTTTCTCTGAATCCACACCATTAATGTCTATTAATAAGCATAGCCTACGTGGACATCTGATGTCTGGGACACTTTGCAACCAGACCGCATAGCAGCTTTCCAGGAACTAGCCTGTCCTCCTGGAAAGACTGCCTGTGCCATCTCCAGAAGCATTGGCTGTGCCTTTTGGATATGTACGGTTGGGAACTGATGTAAAATTAACAAATGCAGAATCAGGACATGTGCTGGTTTAGGCCTTTTAGTTGCATTAAGAATGTGTTACAGCAGCCCCAGTGGTGGTGTTCCTGGTCCCACTGGGGTCAGGCTGGAGCTATTCTATGAAATGGTGGTTGTCACAGAAATCAGTACCCTGTGCCTGTCCCTCGTGTGATCTGACTGCCTCCACCAGCCCAGGGAGTGTCAGCTCTCTCTGAGTGTTGTGCAGCCATAAGGAAAGGGACTACTTTGGGGGGCTTTTAAAGAGCTGATGTGATGCCCCTGTGGTGAACCAGTTGTCCATTTCTCCAGTTCCCCTTATCTGCAGCCAGGAGCCAGCTGCAGTTTTGTTTTTTCTAGCAGAGGGTGGGAATGGTCTTGTCCCCTGCCATATCCCAGTTCTCTGTTCCCTCACTGAGTGTGCCAGGGCCCTAGCATCGTGTCCCTCTCCTAGAAGAGGGCAGGGGAGCACATCTCTGATTGTCATGTTTACAGGGTGGTTATATTTTCCCCCTTTAAGAAGAGGATGTTTTTGTTGTTTCCTCTGCAGAAGCAACCATGAATAAACCCAGCTTATTTGTGAGAGGGGATGGGATGCCACTTAAAAACCATGGCTTTGAATGAAAAGGTTTTCTTAATATTTTTTTAAAGTGCCTCCTATGATGTAAAGACCCTTCTAATAAAGTAACAGACTGAGAAACCCTGGCATGTGTCTGATTTCCTGCCTGGTCACTGCCTGTGGCCTCAGACCAGCTTTGCTTCTAGGTTTTGCTGACTGACAGAAATGCCTAGAGCCAGTTGTGGCGTGTGACCTGTGCAAGGCTGAGCTTTCAGTTCTTTAAAACGGAGCTGCTTGCTTCAGAAACGCTTCTGCTCCAGTTCAGTGTCAATAACGTCTTTGCTGCGAACCTGAACTCGGGTAGACCTTTGGTGAAGCAGCTCTCGCAACGGCTTCGTTGTGTGTTAAAATAGCGCTCGGCTGACCCTGCTTGGTGAAGAGGGAGTATTGCATCCTGTCATCTAAAGGGTGCAAACCACTTATGCATGGCTTTTTATTCCTTTTTAATTAGCTTGTCTGGCTTTAACAGAAGATCCCAGACAAATGCCTCAGCTCCCTTGATCCTGTGGGATAAGGAGGTCCTAGAGATGCCTCTTTCTGTCCTCAGCTGAGGAGCAGTTGGATTTGGGGTATGTGTTACAGGGCCAAGATTAACTTCATCTTCCCCTATGAGTGCAGTAGATCTCTGCTTGCTCCTTTAGGTTCGCTAGAAAAGCTCCCATCGCCTCTGTAACCAACCATGTCTGGTCTTTGTTTTCTGTTCAGGAGCTTTCACCTGCTGATTTAGTTATGATTTCTTTAATCCACATGCCCTACACCCAGCAAGGATACACAGCAGCTTTGACATGAGCCCATAGAGTTGGTGTGGTTTCACCCTCCTTGTTGGAAGTATGCTTTGGAGCCTGCCAACTTCTACCTTGGGTTTCATGCTGCAAGTGACCTTGCTACCTCTCTCCACCCTGATTAAATAATATTTCAGGCTATGAGTTCAGATATGAGGTGCTGAAAGGAGAGGGAGTTGGTATGACAAGTTGTTGCTGGTGGGGTTTTAAATGGGCAGCACTATGGTGGGAGAAGGACAAGAGCAAAGCATAAGGATGCTGTCTCCTTGCTCCATGAGACAGAATTGAAGTAAGGTGTAGACATATAATTAGTCATCTCCTTCATTTACATGTACCAGGACTGCACTGTCTCCTGGGATGCACTGGTCAAAAATGGCCTCTATCAATGTATCCTAGTAAAGCAGAGGATCTCATGGGAGTATTTAACTTCACCTGCATGTTTTTGGCAGTGCCTGAGGGGAGCTTCAACCATGGGAATATTTCTATTTATAAATATATGTTGAAAACACTGCCTGTTCCAGAATAATTATCTCCCATTCTGCAACTGTGCAATGCTGGAAATGGAGCAAGGGTGAAAATCTGTCTCAATGTTTAAAACTGGAGATGACATCCCTGGAACGTCACTGGTGCTGCAGCAGCTGTAGCATGCTCAGCTCTCCTCATTACCTCCTCTGTGCTGTGTGCCCTGTGACATTTGGGTGCCAAGCTCCTCTGGGTTGCCCAAAGGCTTTTTCAGCTTTCCTGAGAGAAGAGAATGTGAAACTGGGGAAAGAAAGAGCGGGGAGAGTCATGGAGCTGGGGCTTGTACTTAACTGCCTTCCTCTTATGGCTGCATCAGTGCAGGACAGCTGGAGGTGAGTACTGCCATAGGTATGTCCCTCAAAAGTCATCTGCACCCTGTTAATACAAATCCTGTTGTGTGTGCTCTGCTGCACTGGCCACTGGTTTAATTCTGCAAATGCCATCCAACCCAGAGCTCGAGCAAGCCAAGGATCTCCAGAGGCTGGGGGCTCTGCCTGGCTGATGGCGTTGTTGGTTGCCGCTCTCCTGGGTGGGATGGGGCTGGATAGCAGGGACATGTGTCCCTGTCACCCCACCTGCCCTCACAAGCACCCACTGGGGCTCCCCGGACCTGGTTTCCAGGCTTGCAAGGGGTGGACGGGTGATGTTTGCTCTTCTTTCGCTTGTTCACTAGATGGCAACGCACACTGAAGCAGTGGCCCTGGGCTCTGGAGCTCCGCTGCTGCCTGCACAAGCGCAGAGCTGAGCTGTCCCGTTGCACTGAACTGTTGGCTCGCTTTTCTCCTGGATTCATCATCCTCTGTGGCACACCTTTGACCTGATCTCCGGTGCTTCAGTACTTTGTCTTCTGCTCCAGCATTTTCCTTAGGAATTTTCCAGGGTTCTCCTACCCACCGGCACATCTGGGCCAGGGCAGCCTCCTGCATTTGAAGCATCCCCCTCCCTGCGCTCTGCTCCCTGCTGCCACATCTCTGTGCAGGATGGGTGCAATCTGCTGCCAAGCTGATTGCTGGGTGGCATCCACACCACACAACCAAACCCTGCAATACAAGGGTCAAAGCAGTGGAAGATCGTGGTGGTGGCTAAGAATCAGTGCAATCCAGTCCTGGTGATATGGTGGGTAACCACTGCTCTGCTGGGCTTCAGCTACAATAGTTTGCCCTCTGTTGTGGTAGGGGCATCTCTTTTTGACTAATCGTTGTGGGGGAGCTTGGGGAAGATGGGTGCATTTGTTCTGTACACAGGGGAGAACTGGGAATATTTTGCCACCTGGCAGATACTCAGAACTCTTAAACTAAAAAGCAAGCAGCAGTAGTGGACTCTCCCTGCCAGAATGACCACAGATCGTGTTTTATCAGCAGTTCAGGGCTGACTGTGGGACCCGGTTGTGCCCAAAGAGCTGGATCCTGCTTACAGCCAAGTGGAAACCCATTTGCATGTCTGAGCTGACACATGGCTTTTCAGAAGTCATTTGCCTTCTTGCTTTAAGTTGATCAGCTGGTCCTGATAGGGAGAAGGGAGAGTGCACATGGATCAAGGAGATCTTGACCCTCAAGTATGTGGTGACCTCTCCTATGTAGTTATTTTGTTTGGCTTAACAATGCTTCAACCTTCAGTAGGGGTAGCCAGAAATAAGCTTTTTATCCCAAAGCTGCCCTCAGTTGCACCTGTACCCTTGTGTCACCTAACCATCATAGGAAGTGCTGCTTTCAGACCTCTGCTGCTCCTGCAGCCACACCACCAGAGGTGAGGGCCAAGCATAGGACTCCCGGGCCAATCTCAAACCCTTCATTTGGGCTCCCTTAGCAAATGCTTTGCAGTTTCCTTTGACAAATAGAAATTGATAAATGGTCATTGATAAATGACCAAGGTGCAGTACAGCCCAAGCCAGGCTGTACATTTCCACAGCCAGCTTCCCAATGTGTGTCCCTCTGAAGGCAATCAGTTCATCATGCAAAGCCATGCTCTGCTCATCCCAACAGCTCTTGTCAGACTTATTAATTAAACACAGACACCATTTTGCAGGATTAGCTGTGATTGTCTCCAACCCCTGCTTGTTCCTGAGTGCTCATAAGATGCCAGGCTGCAGCCACTGCCTCTTGCTGTTGGGGTCCAGGAGCGATGGAGTCACTTGTGTAGGTTACGGTGTCAGGGAAGTGATGCTGAAACTTAAGTGCTTCCAGTTGATTTTGTGCATTCATCTGGCTCTCTGCCATCATTTGTAGGCCTGGAGTGGATTTATGCTGGAAGACATGGATAGAATAACCCCTGGGTGTACCAAGCTGGCTGTTTGATACATGTGATTTATACCAGATATAATGGAATGTCCCAACAGCCCAGCAGCATGCGGCAGTAATGGGGTTACATCCAGGGCAGTAAACAGAATTGAGCTGAAAGGATGAAGGCAGGAGACACTGGTCTGGTCCCTGGATCAGGTAGGTCCAAGATGCCATGAGAGCTCATTCATACATCCTCCTTTTGTTTTCTATATCACATATCTTTGTGGGCACCTTGTGGCACAGGGAAATGGATTTATCAGCAAGGGGATGCCTAAGGGTTTCGTGCACCCCTAAGAAGGGGAGGTGGGCACAAAGCTTCCCCAAGCAGAGCACTATTTGTGTCCCTCTGGAATGCTTCAAGCTGGGCAGCAAGAAAATCAATGTGGCTATGTCAGTCTCAGTGCATAGGGGATGTAGGGTCAGTCTGGGCTCTCCTTTACCAGATTACTAAAACAGATTACCAGATGACATCAGACCAGATCTGCATTCACCAGAGCTGATGAACCAGTGTCTCAGGCACAGTCACCCTCTCCCTGATGCTGGCAGTCCCTCAATTGCTTCCAACTAGAACAAACCAGTGCCTGAAGCAAGAAGGATGCCTGCAGCCATGGCATTCATAGCCCAGTTGCCTCATTGAATTCCCTTCAGCTTGCAGTTTATAATCTATTGCATCTTGTTTGGCATATTTCTGTGCTCCTTTCTGTGGCTCACATATCCAGTTACCTGCCTCTGTTATCCCTGTGCTCTCTTTGCCTGGTCTTTCAGCCTTCAGGTTACATCCTTTTCTGGGCTGCTCAGTCGCAGTGCTCTCAGCTGCTCTCTACCTTAGTTTCTCCTTTCAGCATGTGAAGATCAGTAATTGTTTCATTCCTCTCTCAGTCCGCTTCCTCCAGTGTTCCACACCTCAACATACACTTCTCTTACCAACAAGATGCACAGGTGCTCTGGGTGTTTTCTTCACCAACCTTTGGAGCATTTGTGCATCTTCCAGGGCTTTCAAACCAGTACAATTCTTACCTGCTCAAGCCTGAGCACTCCACACAACATCAAAATCCTACTGCTTGGTGGTGCTTTCCCAGGCTTCAGCTCTTGATTAGCACTTCAAGGTCCAGCCCCAGCATTCATCAGGAATGTCAGGATTTTACTGATGGCAGAAGGAAAAGAGGGCTCTTTGGGGCCTCTCCATGGCCTCCTGCCCACCCACCCTCGTGATATGTTTGACTGAGGAATGATGCTGGGACCAAGAGGGCAGTGATGTGGTCTACAAGTAAACCAGCTCTGCAGCAGCATGCCAGCAGGCATCAGAGAGGTCACCAGTGATGTGACATCCCCTTCAGACAACCTAGCATCCTTTCTGCAGCCACCCTTGCAGGGGCACTGTGATCTTGGGCTTAGCTGAGTGGGAAGAGGACGAAGATGAGCCCTTTGGGAGGGCAAGGGGAATGCAATAAAGCCCTGGCAATTTGCCTGTACCTCTTCTGGTGTGGTTGTAGTGAAGTTAACAGTATAAGAGCGAGCCCCATTTGAGGAGCTGCTAAGGAGTGAGATGAGTTGTTTATGATTAAATTAAATTCATATGAAAACGAATGACCTGCCAGTGCAAGCCTTGAGTAACTTTATAATGTAATTAAAAGCCCAGTGGGGAAGAGAGCTGTGGTTATGCCACGTGCTGAGAAGCTGCTGGGAAGACGGAGGCCGTGGGTAGTGCTGATGTAGAGAAGTGCCTGGTCACTGCCTTGTCTCCTCAGCTGCCCCAAAGGCAGAGCTGGGCACCCAGGAAGGGTTGGACTGCCACGGAGGAGAGGTGTCCTGGGCAAGTCGTCAGCACAGAAAGCCACCTTTTCCAATTCAGTTCATTTCCTGTGTCCTTTAGGGATGTGGTTGCTTATGCCAAAGTCATAAGCACTGCCTTGGGGGCTGCTGTTATGGGGCAAGAGCAGGGTGAAGAGTCAACCCCCGGTGATGGAGTCCGCGCCGGGTACACCATGCCAGGCAGGATGGCCAAGCCGGGACCCCTCCAGCCACCTCCCCACGATGCCAGCAGCCTGTTTCACCTCTGAAAAGCTGCCCCCAAACACAGCCGAGCCGCTCTCCCGGCTCCACCTCGAACACGGAGCCACGCACCCCCCTCCAGCCCTGCTCATGGGGCGGACACGCGTGGGGCGGGCGGTGCCGGTCGCCCCTTTAAGCCAGCTGCGGTGGGGCCGCCCCGTCGGTCGGGATAGGCCGGGGCGGGCCGGGGCCGCCTCCCGCCCTCGGCGGCGGGCGGGCGGGCGGCTCGGTGGGGCTGGGCTCGGCTCGGCGCTGCAGGCTCCGGTCCCGGCTGCGTGCGGCAGAGCCTCCCCCAGCGCCGCCGCCGCTCCCCGCTTCGCCGCTGGCGCCGGGCTGCGAGGGGCAGAGGCATGCCCAGGCGGAGCATCGCGGAGGTGAAGGTGCTGGACGTGCAGAAGCGGCGCATCCCCAACAAGCACTATGTGAGTGGCACGGCTCGGCGCGGCGCGGCTCGGGGCGCCCGGCTCCGCCGCACCCGGCCCTGGGCAAACAAAGGCCGGGCGCTGCCTGCCCCGCTCCCCCACGGCTGCCCCGGCGGGAGGGAGGAGGAAGAAGAGGGCAGCGCTGCCGAGTCTGCCGCCGCTCCTGCCCCCGGCGTCTACCTTGGGGATCACCCGGTGTCCTCCTGCCAGCGGCAGACGCGCTGCCTCTACCCCCGGAGCCGTGCTGCTGGGGGGCAGGCAGGGACACGGCTGCGGTGCGGATCCCGTGCGGAACCCGCGGAGGGAGCGCCGGAACGTGCCCGGGAGTGGCGGCGGGCAGGGGGTGGCCGGATGGCAGCAGGCACCTGAAGGAGATGGGGTCCGCGGGGCACCCCCGAGGAAGTGCCTCTGCGTTAGGGAGGGAGCAGCTTTCGGCGGAGGGGCTCTGGAACCTGCCGGCTGCAGAGTCCCGGGGCAAGGGACAACCCGGCGCCTTCCTTCGGAGCCTGGGACAGTGCCACCGTCCCTGTGAGATATTCCCTCGTGTCCTCTGCACCCATTCTGCCGACCTACCCAAGGAGCGCATTCCTGTATGCTGCAGGGCATCTTCCAAACTGTTGTGGGCTTGTCTCTTTTTGAAGGGGTTGGGCTTTTCTTTTTACTATTATTTAAACTTTGGTGTGCTTCCAGGCATCCATGGAGACCTTGTGGGTGAGTCCTGGCAGCAGCCGTAAAACAAAGACCAAAATGTTCTCCCCGCCCCATTCGCCTCAGACCGGGGGTGACCCAGTGACATAGTGCTCGCGGTGCAGTTAGGTTGTGAGGATGTGCTGTTTGCTTAGGCTGGAGTACTGCGTGTCAGCAGAGCCAGGATCCCTGAGCTCTTGGGAGATCAGGGGCTTCTCCATGTTACCCTGGCTGGCTTGTGGCAGTGAGCAACAGTTGGAGGGAAGCAGAGGGCAGGTCAGCTTTAGCCAGGATGGAGGGGTGGGTAAAGAGGGCTGTTACCTTCTGCCTGCATCCAGGGACGTGGGGGTGGCTGCTGCTGCCCAACCCCTTATCACCCCTTCTTCCTCTCCTGCCCTGCCTTCAACTTTATCAGCCTGGCCCCAGCTCCAGACGTGCCCCTCTTCCTGCCATGTTCGTCTCAGACTTAAATCATCATAGCTGGGTTATGCATCCAATCTGGAGGAGCATGTACGTGAGGAGATTTGCTGAGCTGCGAATGCATTCTGTTTGTCTTGGCGGATCTGTTGCGCTGCTGCCAGCTCCTGTAACGGGGCTGCAAAGGGGTTGCCTGCGACTGCTCCTCTGCTCTCCCTTTAGGCCTTCTTGCTCCTTGGCTGGGGGCTCTGTGCACTCTTTGGGACCTACGTCCCCATGGCTGGGACATGCACCCCAGGTGCTGGACACAATCTGTTTTGCCCACTATCCCTGCTCACTGTCCACCTGCAGAGTGGCATTGGGCAGAGCACAAATAATCCCTGTGAGGCTGGAAATCTGGGACAGGGGTGTTTTGTACAGAGAGATGTACAGCAGGGCAGCGGGGTGGGGGCACCAGAGCAGTAGCTCAGGGTTGATGCGAAAAGGCAGCTCGTGACAGCCCAGCCACTTGGCCACTTGGTCCCTCTACAACAACTAACTCGAGTCCTCTGCCTCTAATCTTCCCCTCTACTTGTCTTGGACCGAAACCCAGCAGCACCAGCCAGCAGGGCTGAGCTCAGGGAGGGGCAGGCAGTGTGGAGTGAATGGGAGCACATGCCTAGTTTGAGGGAATTGATAGGAACTAGGCAGATTCACAAAGCCAGTTAATTATATGGAATCAAAACCTTCTTGTCTTTTTTTTCTTCTTCCTACCCCTGCAAAAACAGGGAGAGGAGGGGCAGAAGTCACATCTGAGTCATCTTACTTTAGACTGTATCTGCTGGCACACTGTAACCACAAAGTGTAATGTATTAAACCTTTCCTCTCTGGCTTCTCATTGCTGAGCATCATCAATGTACTCTCCTCCATCCTCTGAGGCAGCCGTTTGCTGTCCCTGTGGAGGCTGGAGGAGCGGAAGCACTCCACCTTTTCCTCCTGTTGCCTCTGCACTGACCTGGCAGGTGAGTGACCCATGGCTCAGGCTCAGCCTCCTCTCTGCATCGGCGAGAGGCTTCTCTGTGCCGGACAAAGGTGCAGTTGTCTTGGCTGTGGTGAGACCACAGCAGAAAGTTGTGGATTCCAGTTTCCCAGGAAAGTGAGATCAAACCAGTGTTTCAAAGTCCTGGCTGATGCCTGCGGTGGGGAGGGGCTGTGGGAAAGGCCAGCTCTATTCCGGACAGCGTGGTTTGCCCGTCACCTTGGTAATTGATGTAAAAAGCATTGTGGTGCTTGGGGCAAAGACTTGTTCTTTTTTTTTTTGCTGCTCTGATTCAAAGCAGGAGATGCAGTGTTTCCCCAGATTCAGGCTTAGGCTGGACAAGGACCCAACAAGGTGCTGAATGGGGTCTGGGTAGCTGGGTGCCAGCTTGAACAAGTGCTGAGCTGAGTGTCTGGGTTTAGCTGGGGACCTGAACACAGCCCCATGCCCTCACTTGCCTGTGTGCCTGTGAATGCTGCTGGCTGAAATCCCGGTGTGAGAGAGGAGCAGTGCTGCTGTCCTGCCACTTCTCACAGTGTGTCTGGTGGCTGTGCTCCTCTGGAAGGCTAAGGTGGGACAACAGTGCACTTGTCCCATCCCCTGTCCATCTTTACCCTGGTGACAGCCCAGTACCTGACCTGAGGGCAGGAGGGCCGGGTGTGTTCCCAGCCCAGATATGTTTAAAGCCATTTGGGGGACAGGGGAAATGGGAAAGGCCTCTTGATTGCTTTTCTCCTCAGTGAGGTACTGACCCCTTTGGGGGGTACTGCAGTGAGCACCACTGGAAGGGCCAGGCTAAATTGCAATTAGCAGGGTGTGCTCTCTCCTTGCAGGCTTTTTGCTGCTTGTGCTACTGGGAGGCTCTTGCTGCCGTGGTGTTGGCATGGTGTGAGGCCAACACGTCTGCTCCAGCTCGTGTCAAACCAACTCTGCTCACACACGGGGAATGGCAGCGAGGGGAAGGATAACTGAGCTTCTTGCTCCGAGTGATCAGGGCTTTGAATATGCTCTGCTGGCTGTGAAACCATATCACGTTGTATTGCGGAGCCACATCTCCTGGGCTGCTAACCCCGACTGCTTAAACTGCACTTGTGCTGCTTGTGTCTTTATGCTTTTTTCATGGGCAATACCTGGAAAGGGCAGCAAGAAATGATCCTTTTGCAGGTGTTTGTTGCAGGATGTACTGCTCTGATTCTGAAAACAACAGAGCCTGGGATCTCAGCAGCCCATTGTCCAAGGGAAGAAGGGGACTCTGGTCCTTCAGGCAATGGCTGCAGTGACATTTCCCATACAATCCTTTGCGAAGTGATTACAGCTCATGCCCCTCAGGGACACTGCTGGTGAGTGCTCCAGGGCCATGCTGCAAATCTGGAAAGGCAAAGCCCAAGAGCAGGATTTAAAAATAATCATTGTGGGTGACAGCACAGCAGTGTCATTGCTATGGTCTGGCCAAATCTCAGCTCCTGACAAATGAGTGTTTATTCAGAAAAGACCCAAAACAAAGCCATAGTTGAAACAGACTAATTTTCCTTTAAAGGACTTCACACAGGATCTTTTTATAGTTCTGTGTTTGTTATTCTCTAGTAGACGCTTTTCCCTACTAAATCCAGACTTGAGATGGTTTTCTTCCCCTTACACAAGCTTCAGGACCTTTTGTTTTAATACAGCTACACTTTGTGTGTTGTTTTATGTGTTAATAGCCATGCCATCTTCATTTCTACAACCCATCCACCAAGAATGTTTCTATAGTTCATGTTGTTTAAATGGGCACTCTAGAGCACAGACCAAAGTTATACGTCCGACAGGAAGGAGAGAGCAGCATGCTGTCTGGTTGTGTTAGTTTGTTGGGAAACCTGGACTGTCATCTTGCAGGACTTCCTTTCCCAGCTTCCATGCATCCATGTCTCTTTTTGAAAGAGGAAATTTAAACAGTGCGCACAAGTTTATTTTGCAACTCAGTTGACAAGGTTGCAAACAAGGTGGTGAATACCCATACATATTGAACCACTTCATTTGTGCCAGCTGCCTTGTGAAAGTAATCAACAGTATGTGTTGGAATCTGGAGCCTAGNTTAAACAGTGTGCAGCACAAGTTTATTTTGCAAGTCAGTTGACAAGGTTGCAAACAAGGTGAATACCCATACATATTGAACCACTTCATTTGTGCCAGCTGCCTTGTGAAAGTAATCAACAGTATGTGTTGGAATCTGGAGCCTAGTTGATAGCATCTATGGATCTTTTAAAACAGGTTTGATGAAAACCACATTCAAAAAGTGAATGTGTTCTATTTTTGATGTGGAAATTGTGATGTGATGATAGGTGTCTTCTCTGCCTCTGGGCTCATAGTGGTGAGGCTGTTCATGGTTTCATTCAACCTAACCCTATTGGTTAGCTGGAATTGATTATGGAGCATTCAGAGAACAGTTCTCAAATGGTAAGAGGACAACAGATGCTAATCCACAGGTTCAGTGGTTCTTCAGTGCTGTATATGTATAGAGCAGGCATCTTCTGAAGAACATGTGTCTCACGGACCTGTATGTCATGTTTCCTGGTCACAATGTGCCATGCTGGAGCAGAGCTCTGTGGGGACCTGGCACAGCATCACCTTGTGCAGCTGTGATATTTCTGCTGTTATGAATCATACCGGTTGCTTGGCTTAAAAAGGGCATTGGGGCATGACTCCCCCGTGCTCCGCTCTCTGGGGGAAGTGACAGTGCTCTTGGTATGGTGGGAATGTCCTGTGGGGAGCCGAAGGAGCTGGGTGCATAAGACTGAGGGAACAGGAGGTTCAAATGAGTAGTGTAAAATGAATGCAGGGGCTGTTAACTGATCTGGAAATGAAAGAGAGCAACAGCAAAACCAGAATGCATGAAGCAAGGCTGAACCCAGGAAGCTGGAGTCTTTGCTGTGGTGAGGAGTTCCTGAGTACTGGTGGCCTTGAGAGGTTTGAGGGCCTTCTCAGCATCCTTAGTGGTGTTTTGCTGCTGTATCCTGTGGTTCTGCTGTATCTCATCCCATTTCCTGTCAGCTGGCTGACACTCTCCTGCTCAAGGCAGGCCGCAGGCAGGGCTTTTGGAGCCTGTAGCTGATAGAAATGTGCACCCATTCTTGAGCCTAACCCCACTCTGCTGCACAGCATTACAGAGCACACCAATCCTTCCTTCCCCCTCACCTCTCGAGAGAGTTGGGACTTCAGGGAGTGCTGTTAGCTTTGTGGATGAAAACCAACACTCAAACGCAAACTCTCCTTTGTTTTTTCTTCCCTAGTCATGTTACTTAAGGCTGTTGAAAACTTTGAATGTCGCAGGTCAGTGGATGGGCCAAATCCTGCCTGGCACATGGCCACTCGGGCAGATGCAGCTCTGTGTGGAAGGCTGCTGCTTTTACTCCATTCCAGCAGTTGAACTTCAGCTCCAGGGCCATCCATCGGCTCCCCCTGCTTGGAGGTCTGGTGACCTCGATCCCTCACGGCTTTGCCTTGGAGGGTATCTCTATCTTCCGGCTGTTTCATGTAGCAGTGGGAAATAGGAAACAAATGAGCCCATATGTTTGACCTTCAGTGCGACTGGGAGCAAACAAGTGGATGCATATGTTGTCCAACTGAGGGGTTGTGCTGCAGCTGAGAGAGCTCAGTGGGTTGTCATTGTGGTCCCAGTGATTGGTGTAACCCCCTATGTGAGTACTTTTCAACCCAGGAGCTTTGTGAGTGCTGTGCCCTGGAGAGCCATACAGCAGAGCAAGAGGAGCTATCACTTGCTGGGTTTTAAGGAGGGTACAGTGAAAGGGGTGAATCAGAGCAAAGGGAAATGCCTGCTTTGTAGTCCTGGGTGCATGGGCAGGCTGGATTGAGTTATTTGCTGTGGTTATGAGGATATGCCTGTCCTCATGCTGCCCCATCCCTGCTACCCAGCTCCTCCCTGCAGCTCTGACTTGTTGCTTCTGCTTCTCTCCTTTGCTAGACCAAAGGAACACAGCAGCATCCATGGTGCCCTGTAGTTACTGCTGAGACTGCTTCTCCATGCCTTTACTAGAGCCATCTAAACCAACACAACCCTTCTTCGAGCTCTCCCTGTCCACAGAGCAGGAGCAAGGGGGTAACAAGGTGTCTGGGGACAGAGCTGGGGGCTGGCTCCAAACTTCAATGTCCTGTCGCACAAGATCCCCACACTCCCGTCCCCAGCCCCACATGCCTGCAGCAGTGGATGCTGATGGAGGGGGGCCAAGCACAGCAGCTTGCCGCCAAGAGCTTTCTTTGTTTCCAGTCACCTCCCTCCTTTTTTTTCTTTTCCTCTTACAATTTCCCACTCCCTTTTCTGTCTTAAACCTGCTCTAGTTTGCCTCAATCCCTCAGCTGCTTTGGTTTCCCTGCCCCTTTGAATCTCTTGGTGCTCCCTTCTCCAGGGTGCAAGGCTCTCGCATCGCTTCTCCATGTTTCAGGTTAGGGGGGAGTGCGGGTGGAATAGACACACAGATGCTTTTTCCCCTTTGCTGGCAAAAGATACTTTAAATATGTGGAGTTTTCCACAGAGAGGTTTATTGTACATAGCCTCGCTGGACCTGAGACCACACAGGCTCTAACCCATTGGAAACAGCTCTGCTGACAGCTCTGCCTCTGCTGGAAGCTGTTATGTCTGGCTTTGCTGTAGAAGTTCTGTTGAGTAGCTGGGGACCTATGCTGATGCCTGCTGGTCATGGGTGAGCAGAACTGCATGTCCCTTCAGCCCCATAGAGGTGTCTTTCCATGTTCCCTTGCATTGCTTTCCTCCCTGTTGTTGTTCATGTGCCTCTGGTGTGGAAATAGGAGGGTTTCAATGTGAGGAGCTCTGATGTGGGGATGCTTTGGGGCTGGGGAAGCTCAGGGATGGCTGCAGAGCTGTGTCAGTATGGGTGTGCTGCTCCTGGCCTCAAGCTGGTGTAGCTGGATGATGCTGAGCTCAGAGAGGACTTGCTGCTGCATTCAGCCATGCACTGGATGCCAGCAGAGAGCTCACAGGCCAGCCAGCAGCTGCCCTCTCCCCAAAGCCTTACTTGCGGGCTTTATGCTTGCCCCTGTCCAGACAGGATGCCTTGCAAGTCTCCTTGGAAAACTCCTGCATGGGAGGAGAGAGGCTGAAGCTGCAGCTCTAGGTTTTCCTGCAGCTTCAGTCTGCCTGTTTCCATCTCAGATTCAAGCAGTCCAGGCTGTTTCCCAGGTCATGTTTTGTATATGTCCACAGTGTGTTTATGCAAGGAGTCCAGAAGTGATTCTTCCAGGAGGTCACACGGCCTCGTGTTTCAGAACGGGAAACTGTTTCTGTTATTATTTTATTTATTTATTTGAAGTATCTGTTCTTAATTCCATTGCCTCAAGTCAGCTGCTTGAATCATCCCCTTTCTCTAGCCATGTTGTTGTACGGGACAGTGTGCCTATTGAGGAAGGTGCAAGAATGAGGGCTTGTGAAGGACTCCCAAGTCCTCAGTTCCTTTGGGTGGTAGAAGTCACCAGGAGCCATTTCAATCTGCAGCACTGAGGCTCTTTATCAGTCCCTGGAAAAATACTTCTGGGGTCTGGCAGCTCCCAAGGCTTATGCTTGCTGCTCATCTCTTTGAAAGGAACAAAGTAAAATAGCATTAAATCTCTGGCTGCCCTTTCAGATAGAGATAATTCACGCTGGCTTCTGTCTCCTCTGCTCTCGCGCTCAAGTCCCTGTGACTTGGCCGCTCTGGATGTGTGTCTGAGCTGGCTCCTGCAGCCTCCCTGCCTAACACTGGAGCTCATTCCCTGTCTGGGGTGCCTTCCTGCTCAGGAGGAATGGCCTGGATGTCCCTCAAGCACTCAGCCACTGTGAGTTGGCAGTGTTTCCCCCAGGCACCCTTGCTGCCATGTGGGCTGATGGCAGCTCTCCTTGACAGCTCTGTTACACTTGGCCTGGTGCCATTTGCATTTCTTTTAGCAACCTGTCATCTTTTGACAGGTCCCTTACGGAGGTTTTCAGTCCCACTTTCCACTGGCCTCTTCTCCCTCTGAGCTGCCTCTCAAGAGATGCTGGGGAGAGCAGTGACAGGCATGGGGTCATGCTACAGGAATGCCATGGGGACCGAGCTTGTGATGTCTGGCCAGGCAGGCTGCAGGATCCCCTGGGCATCTTTATATTGCTGTTTAGGGGACTTGGGTTTTAATGTGACCAAGGAGAATCTTGGGCAGTGGTGGTCCCGGTAGTAAGCTTCCCAGCTGGTGATTTCTAAGTAGTTCATATGTGACCAATTAGATGTAATGTAGGGAGTTCACGGAGCCCAAATCCCTGTGGTGTGTGTCAGGGTTCAGCCTTTTGCTGGCTTCCATTTTCTGTGAAGGATCTGATCTGCTTTTGCCCTCCACAGGACAGAAATATAGAGAGCATTTGGTGTTAATGTGAAGTGCTCCTCTCCTCTGTTATTAAAGATCCATCTGCACCTCCAATACTGTCCCCATGGCCCCCGGGAGTGGAGGGCAGGTCTTGTTTTAGCCTTGCTGTGACTGACAAGTTTGTTCTCTCTGGAGCTCCTCCTGCTCTGTAACAATGGGCTTGCTGCAGTGTGAGGCTGTGGTTTCATGGCTCGAGGGCAGGGGAGCTGGTGGATGGAAGAGGAGCAATGGGGTGTGCAGGCATGGGACTGTTAATCCTGAAAGCAGGATTTTGCGTGTATGAGTGACCCTGAAAGCTCTGTGCTTTTCTCACCTTGCTATTGTAGAACAAACACCATGAGCTGGGTCTCAAGGGTTTCAGAAGCATGGGCATGATTTTCAGCTATTCCCCCCTAACCCAGGGAAATGAAATGAAGCTAAAGAGGGTTCTGTCCTAGTGTTTTCTGCCAAAAGTGATTGGGTTCTGCCTGGTGACTGCTTCCAAACCTCAGCTTGGCCTGTTGCCTTCAGGCATCACGCTGGTGGTGGCGTTTGACGTGGCACGTGTGCAGTAGTGTAGGCGCAGAGCAAGGGATGGGAGCAGGGCAGGGTAAGGCATCCTTTCCGGAGGGAGGGGAGCTGCTGGTTCCCAGGTTTCACTGAGTCAGCTAGTTCCCCTCCATGGTGCAGACCCTGCCACTGGCCCGGGAAGGGCTGTACATGTTTAGATAGCTCTGCCTGTTGGTTTTGGCCAGGGGCCCAGCACACGTGATGGGGTTCCAGAGCCCCCATCCTGGATCTGGCTGCCCGCTGCCTCCCTGCCATCTGCTAGGCTCTCCCCACCCCTCAAGGAAGCATGAAGAGGGATCCAAGCAGCTGCTCCCCTCTTCCCGGTGGTGCTTGCCTTGGGTATGTATCCCCGAGGCAGTGCTAGCTGCAGCCCTGGGAGATCCTCTTGCTCTTTCCATGGAAAAGGTCTGCTGGTGGTTTCTCTGTGTTATTTCTTTAAAGGACCGTAGAAATCGGAGCTGGAGAAAACCCATGAAATAACTGTTTCCACATGCCCTCATCCACACAGCCAGGCTGGGGAAAAAGTCTGTCCTCAGAGCAGCCTCTGAAGGATCTAGGGCTGTGGGAGCTAGTGATGGTGTGGCTCCTAGCAGGACAAGATTGGGTTTGTTTGAGCTGGTACTTCATGGTGGCTGCTCCTGGCAGGACATGGTGTGGTGCAAAGCCAGGAGGGGACACTTCAGACCAAGTGCAATGCTTTAAAAACTGTCTTGATTATTGAAAGTGTCTTCCAAAAGCACCTGGGAAAGGGATGGTGCCTATGGGAGCTTGGTGCCTCATCATCTCCAGTCCATGTGAGAACCATCACTGAGTGGCCAACTGCACCATTCTTACCTTTCAGAATCTGCACTTCTGTTGTCAGTTGAGGATATCACCTGAGTTGTGTTTTCTGATGTCTTTTTTAGCCATAGGACAGCAGGGACTGGATTGGGTACTGGCAGAGACCAAGATCTGTGCTCATTTTGACCACCAGAATACCTCAATGGGATGGGGCAGGGTGCAGGACAAAGGGTATTTACAAGAAGAGGGGAACACAGCTGTACTGAGACAGCGTTCTTATAGATACTGAGGAGCTCCTGTTCCTGTGGGCTTCCCCATCTTCTTTGCTTCCTACAAATAGGCACAGAGATGCCCCTGGAGACATTTCCGCTATCCGAATGGGATGTGAGAGAAACCGTTATCCAGACTTCAGGGAGATTTGCATTTCAGCAAAATCAGAGTGAGCTCATCAGCTGGGAGAAGTGCTCCTTCCCTCAGTTGCAAAGGGTATAATAAAGCGTGGTGTGCCCTCAAATCTCACGGCTTTATTACACTTAAGAGCTTTGAATTCATTTTGGCTAGAGCAAATCCACATCCTGATTAAAATCCCAGTCTAATAAGCTGTTGACTCCAAATAAAGGCAGGATAGGAATAAACAATGAAGAAAAATTGGCTCTTCCTCCTGCCCCAGTGGAAGGCTTTCTCCAGGCAGCCAGCCAGCAGTGATATAACCCCGTAAATTGCTGTAGACTGGGTAAGAAAGCTGGGATATCAGCTGAGCTTCCAACCAAAATGAGCTCATGCTGGCTTGACAGCAAGTCCTGGGGTGAGGGTAAAGGCAGCTCGGATGCTTACTTACCATCAAGTTAACACTTAGTTTTCTGATGGCATGGTGGTGACTGTATGGATGCTATCAGATACTTCAGAGGCCATGTCATGCAACTTTGTCTGTTTTCGTTGCAAACTGTGGCCAGCTAAGTTGTATCTGACCTGCCGAGGTCTAGAAGCATGTTCTTGATTGGACATTGTACCTGACCCAATGCAGAGTACTTGTCAAGCCACGTCTGTGGTAAGTAAGCACAGTGTCTGAGCCTCTGTTGCAGCAAATCACAGTCCATCCAGGGTTCCGCAGCTGCAACAGATGCTGTCTTGAAGAAGCCCTCTGTCTTCCTTGTGTTAATATGCAGAAAGAGCAGGTCTTTTGGCTCAAAGAAAGAATTTGTGAATGGGGAGGGTTGTGATTAGCTGAATAAAGCCTGCAAGATGATGCTGAGTGAGACAGATTTTGTCTGGGAGACGTTGGTGGTGCCTGTGACACCCAGCCAGGTCACTTCAAGTCCACAGAGCGCCCGCAGCTGTGTTTGGGCTGATCATCTCATTTAAAAGAAGTGGTCATTGAATTGCCGGGTTGAAAGTACTGAAGTTCTTTATTTTAGCAATAAGAGCTTGCTTCATCTTGCTGCCTCTTTTTCCAACTGAATTTGGAAATGATTCCACTGGAAAGAGTGTGTCATTCCTCCGGAGTCTCCTGAGTCTCCTCACCTTGGAGGGTGATGCAGCGTCAGCCCTCTGAGCAGCAGAGTGAGTTTTGATTAGGCTTTTTTAGTACAGCATTTGAGCAGGTTTGATGAGCTCAAATAATTCAGTGTTGGGCTATCCATTTGAATCTCCTGCTGTTTGAGTTTCAACATTGGGCTGGGATGTTGGCCACATTCCAGGACCTGGAAAAATGCGAGAAGCCTTGTGAAACTCTTAACGGATTCCATTTTAAATACTAAAACAGTGTCCTAAGAGTCCTCACACTTAATTAAGTTAGCTGAAGTTCTAGCAGGTCTGTCCACCTGAGCTTCTGAATGTTTGTTCCTGCTTCAGTGAACCAACACTTGAATTACCGGTGGAAATAAGAGGACATGACAGTTAGAAGAAAAAACGCACATGCCCTCATTCTGCTTAGTATTCTGCTTAGCCAATCTGTTATCAATTAGCGAAGACTGAGGGTGTTACACTGGCATCTCATGGGGGCTCCTCTTTGGTTTCTGTGAACAGCAAGCAAGGACATTAGATAAGTAATTGCTTAATTCTGATATTTGCTTCTTGTCTTTCATAGAAGAATAAAAAACAAAACAACAAAAAAAAAAAAGCTTTTCTTTTTGTTTTTATGCATCCATCACCACTAAAAGCTTGGGAATA
Organism: Agapornis roseicollis; assembly: GCA_002631895.1. Classification (NCBI taxonomy): domain Eukaryota; kingdom Metazoa; phylum Chordata; class Aves; order Psittaciformes; family Psittacidae; genus Agapornis; species Agapornis roseicollis. The sequence continues at coordinate 406,830 of NDXB01011243.1, forward strand.
ACCTGCATGGATTGTGTGCCAGTTTAAGGAGCAGGAGGTAATTTGCACCCCAGCAAGTTTAAGTAAACAAAACCTCAGAGCTGCTTATGGCAGGAGAGATGGAGTTTCATACCTTGTGGGTTTGAGTCTTTGCAAGCCCCAGTCCTGGGACCTGGGCTGGTGGTGGTCTGTGGTGCTGCACCCTATGGGCTTTGGGATCTCAACATCAAACTTGGTGCTGCAGCCATAAATGGGACGGCCACAGCATAGTTAATAGCTCATAATGTGGCTGTGTCTGGAGTAACTTTAACTGTGGTTTTACACAGAAGCACCCTTTCACATTCGATGTATGTCCATATTTAGGGATGGGGATCTGTCTTAGTTCACAATTAGCAATAGGGATTTAGTAGACATCAGTGGAGCTTCATAATTTACACTGAAATATTTTCTTGTATTGCTGAAATGACTTCAAGTTCTCCCATGAACTTCCCTGGTTGACAGCCAGCAGTGGGGTTGCGCTGGAGCTTTAGCAGCCTTTGGGTTGTGGTGCAGCTCATTGGGTCACTCCTCTCTGATTTCTTCCTCTGTTCCCCACAGGTATACATTATCAAAGTCACCTGGTCCAATGGGTCCACAGAAGTCATATACCGACGGTACAGCAAATTCTTTGACCTGCAGGTAAGCATTTCACCACTTCTTGGGGTTTTGGCTTGTAAGATGTGGTCAGTTGGGAAGCGTGGTTTCTGCCTTACACTAAGCACACCTTTTGTCATCTCCCAGAAAATGTTTTGGTTTGAGGAAACTTGAATGCAATTTTGGACATCCTTGAGAAACCGAGAACAAACCAACCCCAAGAGCTGGACTCTTTGCTCCAGTGCCTCCTGTGCATTGGTGGGGACACCTGAGGTCTTTTGCATGTCTCAAGTGTTACGGTTCTGCTGTCACTCTCTGGACTAACGCACACAGGGCTGTGTAGGTGCGTTTGAATTCCTGCAAATCTCTGCAAGTGGTGGGGGTTTTGTTGGGTTTTTTTGTTTGCTTTGAGGGGATTTTGTTGAAGTTGGGCCCAAAGTCCATCCCTGCAGAGCTAATAAATACTGCTATCACAGCAAAACAGGGCTGCTGTCGACAAGTGCCAATTCCTTCTGCCTATATCCCGCTGGCTGGTGGTGTTTTGGGGAGCAGGCACTGGGGAAATGCAGAGCACTGCCAGCCCAGAGGGCAGCTGCTTTAGCAATTACCTCCTGGTGCTGGGGGGAGGCAGGAAGAAGATGGAGTCAGGAGGGAGAGAGGAGGCTGGAAAGGCAATTGGGAGAGGCTGGGCTGCAGAAAACTGAAGCTGGTGTTCTGGGCGAGCAGGCAAAGGGTGTTTTCCACCCCCTCCATGGTGGAGATGAGCCAAGGGGTCTGGCTGAGCTTTATGGGCCAAAATACAAACAGAGCTGTTGGAACAGGCTTTGTGCAGATGAGGAAAGAAAATGCATGAAGAGATCTATGGACCAGCAGCAGCTGCCAGAGTTGTCACTGCCATGTCACTGCACAGGACTGGGAGAGGAGCTGTGCACCCTCTGTCTGCAGTGACACTCTCAGGTGAAGCTGAGCATCACTTTATGCTTTATTTGAAAGGGTGCTATGGTTGCCTTTCCTGAAATTGCTGCATCCAGGCACAAATACGCTGTTAAAACTCCAGCACATCTGAGTCTGTCCAACAAAGCAAGCCCATGGGAATCCAGATGGTTTTCCCAGGTTCAGCTAGCATCAGTTCAGCCTGTGTAAGCCTAGGATTGTGTGGGACGGCTGCTCACATCTATGATGCCCTGTCTCCTGCCCAGCAAGGCACCTTCTGCAGAGCCATGGATATGACTGTGAGGGTGAGCACATGGAGTAAACGCTTTGAGAGCCCAGCTTTGGCAAGACCCTAGGTGTCCTTACCCTGCCCCATGATGCTGTTCCATAGCATCGTGCCAGGCAAGGTAAGGTAGGGTGGCACAAGCGGCTGCTGGTGCAGGCAGGGGTTAAGCTGCGTGCCGCTGCTTGTGTAACCAAGGAAATATTAAAGTAAATAAACAGGGAACAGCTGTTGGGCCACAGCCAGGGCTGGAAGGAAATGGATCTCGATGCTTCCTTCTCTGCAGCATCTCATCTTCATTGGTGCTGCAAGGTTGTAGCCAAGCCCATGCCATCATTTGCTGCGAGGCAGGCATGATCCTTTGAAGTTTATATGTGATAAACTTGTGCTTCCAAATGTGCTGTTTTCCTGGGCTGCCTTGCTCCTCATGGGGAAGGACATGTAGGGAAATAGTGGCTGTCCTTTCTCATTTCCTCCCCTTCCATCTTGGCTGGAGCTGTGCATGCTCCTAGATGGAAAGCATCATCACTGGAGAGTTTGTGGAGCCTCAAACTGCCTCTGCAAAAGACTCTGCAGCATCTTTAGAGGCAGAGTTGCTTTATGTATAAATATATATTGTGTGCTTATATATACATGTGTATAAATATGTATACCTTCCCATACATACATAGGAAGGTATAAAGCAAACATGTTCCCCTTCCCTGTTCCCTGTAGCTTTTTCTTTACAAAGAAAAAACCGCTCCTTTTTGGCTCTGTTGAAAGAATGAATGAAACTGTGGGTTTTCCCTTCCTTCCCCCTTATCTCACATGCTTCCTGGTATCCTTATGTTAAACTTTGTGGTGCAGTGCAGTGGAAATTGGATTGAAAGGCAAGGAGTGAAGCAGAACCTCTTAGCACAGTGGAAAAAAATGCTCTAGGTAGGATTGGTAGCATTGACTGTTGCCATTGCTGGAGGCCTTTATTCTGTGACTGTTGGATGATTCTGTGCCAAATTTAGCTCTTTAGGCAGAAATTTTCCATGCTGGAAATTATTCATGCCTTTGGTTATTAAAAGTAGAAAACCACCCAAAACCCCCACAAAACAACTGATTGGCAAAAATGGTTCAGCTGCTTCTGAAGACATAGTAAGAGGGGAAAATATTTCTCCTGGGTCCAGTTCTGATGATCTTTTTGATGTGTTGGAGGAAGAGCTGGAAACTTGATTGCAGGTGATCCCTGTGTCAAGAAGCTGTCTTGCATGTTCTCCAGTGAAAATCCATCCAAATTTATTCATACTTAGGGCCTTGAGCAATCACAGAACATGCGTGTTTGGGTAGAGGTATTTGTCAGTTCCATATCTATGTTCCCAGTGATTCTGGCTGCACTTTCCATGCTCCTGCCAGAAGCTGAGCAGGGTTTTGGTTTTCCAATAGCAGCTCCCGGCCACATTTGGGTCAAGGTTGGTGCACCCTCTTTTGCTGTCAGTGACCCTCCTGATTAACCCAGCCAGGAGGACAAGGAAGCCATTTTATCCAAGTAGGAAAAAGGAGAAGAACGTCTTAGGCCAGGAGTGAGGGCTGACCCCAGGGACTGATGTGAAGTTGCAGTTTGGAGCAGCGCAGGCACCATCATGTGAGTGGCTGGGGAGTTTCTCCTGATATTCCCTGTGGAATATCCCACAGCTGAATCGCTTGTCACCTTCCATTGTGGCCAAACAATTATTTTAGGAGTAGGGCCAAGTAAAACACACGCACGCTTAGCACTGACAGCCTCACCAGCTGGGCTGCTCCCACTGCAACCAGAGGGCAAAGTGTTCGTGCCTCCCCAGCCAGGCAGGAATGACAAAACACAAACTGCCAGCTCAGCTGAAACAGGGATGAAGCCTGGAGTGTACACAGTGCTGGTCTCTGCCTCATCTGGATGCAGAAGCATCAGACCAGGCATTCCCCATGCTGGAAAGGGGAATGTCAAAAGCCACCTTTGCTGGTCACAGTAATGCCGCAGGCTGTGCTGTTATTAGCTGGGAGTTGTCTGAATACTGTGAACTTGCAGAGTTCTTTCCTTTGGCTATCATTGATACCCGAGGGTGGGCCTCTTCTACAAGAGCCCTAGTTTATAGCTCACTGCTGTGAGCTGCAAACAGCCTTTCTAAGCACCACCCTGCTGTCCTCTTCCAAGGTGTCAAGATCTTCTGCCTAATTACATGCTTTTGTCCCATTGACCATGGTCACACAGGAGACTGTCACCCCCTTGCCAAGAGCTGATGATCCATGTTCATTCTGCAGTTTAGCTCTTGTGTCTCAGCATGAGGCACAGCCTGCTTCGTCCTGGTCCAGTGTTTTGAGCAGATGAAGTAGTGGCCCTTATCCCTTGGGAAGGTGCAGGTCATACCCTTTCCTGCTCTGGGGTCATCAGAGGAAGACTTGGTGTGCTATGCTAGGCAGTGAAATTGGGAAGGGAATGCTTAAGCCAAGGAATTCCACCTCCTATACACTGCTGACTGCAGGAGGAAACTTTCAGCAACCTGGGCAGTGGTCAGGAGTGTTTTTGCTGTGTGGGATCTCTGTGTTCAGCTTCCTACCACCTCTCCTCCTTGCTGTCTCCATAAATGTTTTCTGTCACACAACAATTTACATAAGAGCAACTTTATAGGGATTAAATACAAACCCTAGATGAAAATTGTAATTCTGCAATTTGAAACCTCAAGTATGATTTGTAGTAGATTTCTAACTACAGCTACTAAACTCAGTTCTATGTGAATCTCTTGGCTGGAGGAACAATTTCCTTAGAACAGGACTGAGAATCTTTCGTAATGCTCAGTATGCCAGATGTGAGCTATTGGGAGCAGATGGATGCTGTTCTGAAGAAATAAAGGCAATAAGATTGATGCTTGCAAGGATGCCAGTTGTATTCTGGACACTAACTGGGGCTGGCAGGTACGCTGGAAATGTTAGCTGGCATGGAAGTTGGTAATCAGATATGTGAGTGGCTGTCTCTGATGGACAGATATAGAGGACTGGGGTCTTGCATGCCTGAGAGATGCTTCCAGCCCTGCTGGTGAGGGAAGAGCCATGCAGTGACTACAGGGCTCTGTTGAATCACACTGGATGCATCACTCAGGAGGAGGTTAACAAGCCTCTTGGAAGGATCCTCTTTAAACCGTTGGCTGTAAGAAGCAACACTGTTGGTTAGAGAACAGCTACTGGCTTCTATTTTGTGTTTCTTTTATGGAAACCCCCAAAAAGAAACATTTTTTCCCCACTCTGTAATTATGAGCTCATCAGCCACAATGGTGGTTGTTTCAAGTCTTCATGTGACCAGGAGCCACTGTTGTCTCGCTGTGCTTCTTAAATTCCCTCCATATCCAAACCATACGCTTTTACACCTTTACCACTATTACCAGACCCCAGTGCTTTCCCCAGGCAGGAGCTCTGCTCCATGTCCTCAACCCCCTCTGCCTTTCAGCTGCAGCCATCCTCTCCTCAACCAGGAGTCTTTGCCTGGCTCTTCTCAGTCCCATCTTGTTTTCCATCCCGGACAGGAAAGCGTGTGGCTCTGCAACTGGGAGCAGACTTCATTGGTTGCAAAGTGAGCTGCTTGCGAGCTGTGATGGAGCCGGGTCTCAAAGCTCCCCCTTGGAACAGGCTTTATTGTTCATGCCACGGCCTGCCTTTTTACCACTGAAGCAGCTTCTCTGGTAGGCAGCTGCAAGCCCTTAAAAATGAAACTGCCACTCATGGAATCATAGAATGGTTGGGGCTGGAAAGGATCTTAAGATCATCCAGGTCCAACCCCCTGCCATAGCCAGGGACACCTCACACCCATGTCGCCCAAGGCTCTGTCCAACCTGGCTTTGAACACTGCCAGGGATGAAGCATTCACCACTTCTGTTCCAGGATGCCCTCCTTGGGGACAAGTTATCCCAGGCTTTTCCCCTTGCACTCAGACACCTTTTCTTCAGCCCTTGTCCTTGCTGTAAGGAGAGGGTGATGCTGCATGGCTGCTTCTCTGCACAGAGGCTTAATTTTGAGCCCAGGGATAGAGATGTGCTATAGGCTGGAGTAAGTGCTCAATGCATGATTCAGACAGAAAAAATGAGACTTTTAAGCAACATTAAAACTGGCTCTGGCTCTCTCCCTCACTCCTTTATGCGTGTGCATTGAGTGTGTTTCCCAGTCCTCTTGTTTGTCCATATGTTTAACAAATCCCTCAGGTTCTTAGCTGGAAACTTTCAGCTTTGACCCACCTGGAGCGATGTCATCTTGGAGAGAGTCCTGCAGCCCTCAGGCCAACAGCTTTGTGTGTAACACAGCAAAAATAGGCTGTTGAAGTGGTGCCTGCTTTTACGAGAAAACTGGCAAAAGGCGACGGTCTGTGCGTGTCGTCTCCATGTGGTGGATAGATTAGCCCTTTAGGAGGGGGTTCTGCACTACTTGTGTGCATGCAGCCACCAGGCAAAGATGGGGAGGGAGGGAAAGTCAGTGTCATAGTAATTCAGACTGCATTAAAATGTGCTCAGAAGGCGTTAGCTGGCACGCAGAGAAGAATTGTTCTCGTCAGCTTGTTTCAGGCAGTTGGACTCTTGAAAAATTAAAATGAGCCTCGTGCATTGCTTCCAGTACTGTGAGCCCCATGCCCGCTTTCTTCTGCCTGCAGCACCGCTCCTCCTCCTCTTTGTCTGCTCTTCAAGCTGGGCTCCTGGCAGGGCACAGCATTCACAAAGGTAAAGTAGATGTTATCTTAATTCTCCAGATATGGAAAGCAAGGGATGGACGTGCCAGGTAGTGTGACCCAACAGCACAAGGCCCCTTCAGGTGGGAACACAAACCGAGGCACCAGGTAGATTACATCCCTCTTCTAGGTCATGCCTGGTCCTGGCGGCCTCTTTGATGCAAAAGCCCTAAGGCATCTCGGTGGTGCTGCGGCTGCAGGAGATGGATGGATGTCTTTCTGTGTTCAGGGATTGTAAACAAGGCTCTTTCGATAGCTATTTCGTAACAGGAATCTTATTTCAGCACTTTGGGGATTTCTTTTTCCTCCAGGGTTTATGGAGTTCAGCAAAATTCTGCAGGGTTGCGTGTGTGATGTACTTTGTGGTTTCACCCTGCCACAAAAAGCCAGGATCTTGCTGTTAGACAGCTGGATCATGAAAGACAGGCTCTTGCGTGACCAAGGGCAAGAAAAAACCCACAGCTTCCTACAATGAGGTTCCTGCTTTGTAAAGCAACCGTTTGTTTCCTCTGTGCCCAGAGAACTGCACTGAGAGCTGTGAACTTAAGCACCATGTGCAGAAGTATAGAAACAGTGAATTGCCGTAATCGAACCCGACAGAAGAAACGCTTCCCGTTAACTAAGGACTACCTCTGTCTGTAAAATCCAGCCTATGTTTTTCCAGCAGTGCATCACAGATCATCATTGTTCTCCTCCTCTCTCCCTTCACAAAGAGCATGCATGGTCCAATGCACTTCAGCCTAGTTAAAAGTTGGCTCCTTCATTTTTCCTCTCTCCAAATGTCTCCCATTTATAGCTTTCCAGCATTTGGCAGTCAGGAGCCAGCACATTCCCATGCGCGCTAGTGCCAAGGCAGGTCAGTGAGTTATAATTGGCTCTAGCTGGCACCCTAACTAGCTGCTGCATTCTATGCCTGGCAGCAAGTGGGGCTGTGAGCTGCTGAAAGCCGTGGCTGCCTCTGGGAAACAGCAGCTTGTCGTCCCGGAGAATCCGTACGGATGGAAGTTCCCAGGGCTGGTGTACACTGGGACGAGCGCGGGCAGCGTGTCTGCACCAGAAATCATTTCCAATTCTCATAGCTAAAGCTTTTCCTCCAGCAGCTGCTGGGAACAGCCCTCGATGAGTTTTGGTTTATTCCGAGCTGATGGCCAGCATTTGCCTTTTCCTTTTGCTCCGAGCACGTGGCTCGGCAGGCTGTGTCTGCACCCTCGCCAGGTTTCTGCCATCCTCCCTCCTGCCTCCAGAGCAGTTTTGCTTCTTGCTGGTTTGCTACAGGCCCTGAGGGCTCCCACTTACCTCCTGGCTCCCATCTCTGTTGGCTTCCATCAGATGATCCTTTCTTGTTCACAGGCTCATTGCCTGGCGCTGCCGTGGTGGCCTTGTGGCAAAGGAGAGCTGGCTCCTGAGCCCAGGCTCTGTTCATTCATCCCTGTTGGCATCCCCTGTCTCCTTCCCAGTGGAAACTTGGCAGAGCAGCTGGAGGAGGCAAGGCTTTGCTTCCCAGCCCTGGGGAAAGTATGTCCCACTTAAAGCATTGCTTGGTGGGTGCAATCGGTAGGGGAGCTTCTGCTCAGTGTAACCCAGGAGAGAGGAAGCATAAAGATAGAGAGGTAAAAAGTTTTGCCTCCTTGGGGACAGAACTAAGATCCTTGCTGACCATCTGGTGCGGGTTTATTTTGGTAATGTGTTGTGCTGTAACACAAGGCGAGGGGTTACACTCTTCCCTGTCTCTGGGTGAGCCAATGCCCTTCCACTTCCCAGCTACTTAATGACAAAGCCCTGGAAATTCAGCTGCCCCATTCATGGGAGGGCTGAGGGGCATCCCTGGGAGGGCAGGAGCTCCCTGCTGGCCCCTCTCCAGCCCATGGGGAGGTGCCCAGGTGCCTGCCTGGAGCTGGTTGTGGCCAGGGGCTTTGATGAGGTTTGTGTGGGCCTGGGCTGATGTAAGAGTCTCAATCATTCTTAATCAAGCTAATGCAGCTCAGTTTTCTGGGGGAAAGATCTGCAATTTATGTCATGTAGCAGCAGCTCTGGATCTGAAACAAGCCAGTTTCAAGATGCTTGTGGAAGAGCCAAGGATGGATAGCAATAAATCAGTGCAAAGGAGTCTGTATCTCAGAGTCCTGATTTTTTAGTAAAAGGGCCTGTGTATGATGCTAAATCTGTATGATACAGTATGGACCATAGCATGCACTACACATATTTTGTGGGCATCTAGGAAATGGAAGCATCTGTGCAGTTTTATGGTGAACAGGAGATGGAAATAAGATCTGGGAGATACAGAGGGAGATGGTGGCTCTGGGGTTCTCCTGCCCTTGCAGAGGGAGGTGATAAAGCTGAAAGAACAACATGTTCTCCTGCAGTCTGGATTTTCCACTTCTTTTCTGTGCCTTTCATTGGATGTCACAGGTCTTCCACAGTGCTGTAAATCACTGCTTCCACACTGACTGTTAAAGGCCTTTTGGTGAAGGATGTCTTGCAGTCTTGGAGTCCCCTTGCAAAGTGAAGTGTAGACCTCTGCAGTGATCTTCCTTGTGTGCCTGGTGATAAGTGAAGAATTTAATCGCTTGCTCTACCTTCCCAGCGCTGTGCTCCATCTGGGAAGTGATGCTCCTTTCTTACTTTCCTCACATGTTTTTTTCCCTTCTCCTATATTCTCTCTGCCTTGAGGCTTGTCAGGCCTCTCATTGCCATCTCTGGGATCCAGCACAGGCTTTTTCCTGGGTATGTGACAAGCATCCTGTGGGTGGGATGAGGGAGGCCCATCTGTGCCAGCTGCAGCGAGGCAGCTCCACAGGCTGGACTAGGGGAGACCTTGCAGGGAGAGAAGGATGAGTGTGCAGGATCTGCCCTTCCTCTGTGATTCATGCCATCCAGCCGGATGGGAGTGGGGAGGGGAACCTCCTTAACCAGAAAACAGAGAGGGGAAAATGAGATGTGGTGCCAGCGGGTGGATGCTGCAGGGCTCCAGCAGCCAGCCTGTTCCCTTTTGGATGCCATGGTGACTCCGTGGTTTTCCTGCCAGTGGCTGTGTCTGTGCCTTTGCTTCTGCAGAACCCTGTGGTTCTCCACTGCCACGGGGTATTCCAGTGCTGCTGGGTGCACCCTTTTTGCCCATCATCCCATCACCTTGTGGATTCCACACATCCCCAGGCTGCAGGGTACTGCTTTACACCCTGTTTTATGGTGACTCCTATATTCTGGTGTTATCCAGAATTGCAATGTGAACAATAACCTCTGTGGAAAATGGTCTCCCTTGTGAATGGTGGCAGGAGAAGAGTCAGCATTTTCCTTGTCTTAATTCACCACTCCGAGCCTTTCTGCCTTACTGGTACCGTATCTTGAGGCCTTTGCAGTAGGGGTGATTTACTGAGCGGTGAATTATAAATGATGTTTATGCCTGTCTTTACCTGGCAGCATGGAAATTCGATCTCAGAAATGAAATTTGGTTTAATTAAGGTTGATGGATTTATTGTTTTAATATTGTCTTTGATGGCAGCATTTTAGGGTTTGGACAAGCAAAAGCTTTCATTCAGATGAGTTTTTTTCAGTGCAAATAGCATATTAAATTAGCCAAACCAGGTATTTTTTAATAGGCCAGGAGCTGTTGTGCACCTCACAGAGAATTCCTTGTGGAGAATTTCCTCTGCAAGCTCAGCCTGCTGATCGTTTACCATCAACTGTGCTCTGGTACTTGACCTTTTTGGAGAGGAAGGAGGTAGTTTGTTATAGCAGACTTTGAGAAATGCCTCCCTTTGTGCCCCGTTTGGGTGTAAAGAGGTTTGGGATCCCTCTGGGGCTGGTCTTCCCCATGCTGACATCAAACCAGCCCACATCCCTGCAAGCTTGGAGGGGCTCCAGGAATGAGGAGGAGGAGGTGGAGGAGAGACTTCTCCCTGTCTTTGTGCTGCAGGAGAAAAGCTCAGTTGGTTCAACTTCACTTTGATGGACATCTTGCCCAGGCACTGCAGAGCCCTCTGCACTGCTGAGGTGTTCAGCCTTGCAGAGTGCAGCTTCTGTCTGGGGGGGATTTTTTGCTTGTTTTGGGGTTTTATGAATAAATATTGCTGGGAAATGTAAGCAATGTTTCTTGGAAAAGTAAGTTGTGGGTCTTGCTCTCTGTCTGAGAATTTCTACCTGTAGAGCCACTGCTGGCAGCAGGCATTGCTCCTTTCCCTCACCTCTGGTGTAGGGACCCAAAATCTTGGCATTCTCACCCAATCTCAGTCAATAGAAAGCTGCAATCCCATATTACTTAACTGCACACATACATGCTGAAAACGGCTGATGAATCAGCCGTTTGAAGAAGGCTTTGTGTTCAGCCATGCAGGGTGCCAAGCTGGCTGGGAGGCTGTGCAGCTCCTCAAAATAGTGAGGTTTCCTTGCCCTAAGTTGGGAAGAAAGCTGGTGTTTAAATTTTAGCAAAGAAGGAAGCTCAGTTCAGGATGGGTAAAAAGTTCTCTTGGTTTTTCACTATTAACTTTTGCAAAACACGCTTTCCTTTTGATGCATCGCTTAAAATGTGAAAAAAGAAGAATCCCTTTAATTTTAGCTGCTGGGTTTTGCTGTTCAAACCAAACCGTTAATTGAAACGGATGCTTGTCTGCTGATCTTCCTTCTTGGCAAATCAGCATTTTCCAGTTCCCCTCCTGTCCCCCTCCCACACTTCCTCTCACCTCCAGGAAATAAATCCTGCTGGAAGGCTCCCAGGGAGCTCTGAGGTTTCCATGTGGGGGCAGTTGCTTCCCACCTGCCAACAGGTGGCTGCTTTAGGCCCTGAAATTGTGCTGCTTTTTATCAATCACTGAGTTTGTCTGAAGGCTGTCAGGTTTTATCTTTCTGGTGAGAGAGAAGAGCTGTGAGATGAGGATGCTGTCAAGGTTCATGCTCCTTTGAGGTTTAGCTGTGCTGGAAAACCTTGGCATTCTTCAATCTCCCTCTATCCTGGTTGGATCCTAAATAAGCAGGTGCAGTTCAAGGCATGTGCCTGGGGCTGAATTTTGTGTGAACTCTGCATTCTCATGTTTAAGTGCACAGAAAGCTGCAGGGTTGCTGCACTTTGCCCGCTGCTGGGGCTCCTCCATAGTGCCTCTGTGTTTGCTGGCTCTGTGCCCTGGCAAAGGGTGAATATCCCGGGTTAGGATGGCATTCTTCCCAATGGACTTGCACTGCATCCTGCTTTATGCATTCCCAAAAGCTCCCCACAGGACTCCCCATGGCGCAGCTCCACTGCTCAGTGCTCACTCAGCCCTTGCCTGGTCAGTGCATTAACTCCTCCATAAGCTGTGAGGGCCCGTCTCCTCCATCAGGCACCTCTTAACAGCACCGTTCTGGTCTTGCAATAAGCAGAGTTTCTTGGCAAGCTCCATTCCTTTGGCAAGGGCTGAACTTAGAAGTGCTCAGAGTCCTCTCCTGTCATCATGCAGATGGTGGCAGTGCCAGGCTCCTCTGTGGCTGTGGGTATGTGCAGTCTGCAGAGGCTTCTGCTCACCTGGGACTTTGGGCACCAATGAATTTGGCATCTTTAAATCCCACCGTTTCTGCCAATGGAGGAATGCAAGGGCAGCGTGCTCCATGAGGGAAACGTGCTGCTGGTGTGGGGTGGGGATGCTGTGGGGACACTGGTGGGTTCACGCAGGAGCTGGGTTGGTTTCTGCTGTCCATAGGGCTGTTCACCCAGGGATCTGGGGTTCCGTCAGCTTCTGTCTCTGCCAGACAGTGATTTTTATTATCAGGTGGGAGAGGGTGGAAAGGAGCATGGTCATGCTAAGAACTAAGGCGTATCTGTGTCAAATGGAGACCCTGGTTTTGGCAGTTGATCCTCAGGGGTTTGTAGTGTCTTGTTCTCTACATGCATAATTGCACTCACTGCCATGGAGCTGTTCTTGTTGGACAGCACCATGAACCCAAGCAGAATATCCTCCCTTGGGTGGGGATGAAAAGCTCTCCGTGTTGGCCTTTCTGCTGACTGTGCTTGCTTGGAAGCTAGGGTTTGTGTTTAGGGAAGGAACAGCAGGGAAAATAGTTAGCAAGAAGTCTTATGCAAGAGGAGGATCTTGAGGCTGGTGTTTCTGACCAGCAGTGCTCTCCCAAGTGGTAAGACTGCAGCTTTTGCAGCCCTGCCTGTAGCTCCTTTGTCTCATCACGTTTGGGCCTGCCACAGATTGAAACCTTTGCATTCATTTCAGGGAAAGAATGTACGCTGGTCTGCTTCTCCTCATCTGGAATGGGGAAGGTTTTGGGGAAGGGAGGGGTCAAAGAGAAATCGCATCATGAGCTGTTTGGGGGAGAAGCTAGGGACAAATCATCTTGAGGTTTTGGCAAGCATGCAGCTCCGAGTGGGGTGGCATGCATGTAAGGTCTGTCTGACCTGTCACTGCAATGCTTGACTGAAGGTTTCTTTTTGGCATGAAGTACTGTGTTAGATGTGAAACTGGATCCGGTTGGAGTATTTGGGACAGCCCTCCCCCTTTCTATGCCTCGGCTGCTCAACATATGAAATAGGACAAATGTGCTGGTATTTCTCCACTGTTGTTTCTATTTGCACAGCAGAAACCGAATCTCATGACTTCCCAATCTTCCAAGTATGGGATGCTAGAAAGGAGGATGTGGGTGAACATGAACTGTCTTTGCAGCCTTCGCTATGGATGCTGCTGCCGTGACAGGTCCAGTTGTGGTTGTGGTGGTGGTTCTGTAGTCTTTGTCACCAGCCTGGGGCAAGGGATGCAGCTCTTCCCAGCTCCCATGCTGAGGCTCCTTCCCGTGTGACACAGACCTGGCTGTGCTGGAGGGATGTTCCCATGGACGGGATGGGGAAGAGGAAGTGGTGCAGACCACACCGGGTATTGCTGCTCTGTTCCCAAGCACGTCTACCGGCAAGAGTCATTTCCCACGGCTGGGTCGTGGTGGTGAATTATGGATGCTGTACCGGTTGCTTGGTGATTTTAATGCTCTGCTCCTGGTGCCTGCATGGAGTGCTGCAGCTTTCAGCGTTCATCTGTGCAGTCTGGGACCTGCCTACCCAATGCCATCTAGAGGCTGCAATTATCAGAAATTAAATGGAAAATGGATTAGTAAAGTACAGTAAAGAGAATGATGACTTCCAGGATTCAGCCCCAATGAATCGTATGTAAAGAGCAATTCCTTTAAATCATCCAAGAAGCAGACAGAGGGATCAGCAGAAATGTGAGGAGCCTGTAAATGGGAGACTGCTTGCTGTTATTCTCCAAATCTGAGGTTTTTTTTTTCTTCTTTTAAACACTAAACTCTCTCCTTAGTTTCTCTGAATTATATTCTTGACAAGCTTACAAAAGGATAGAAAGCAAGCAGTGCTTTTCAGGAGTTGTTTGGGCCAACCAAAAAGAGGTGGTAATTTTGGATCCCACTGTCTCGGAGTGTCTCACCCAATGCCTTACTGGAGCTGGGTTTTGGGAAGGTGCAGCTTTGTCTGCCCTCTCATTCCTTTCTGGGTGCCTCAGAGTGGGTACCTGGAGCTACTTGTTGCTTTTGAAAGCATACAGACTTCAAATGTCTTAGGAAAAGGATTGGTTTTTAATGCTCTTGTGGATGGGCACAGAACAGACACAGATGGCTGTGGGAGCAGGACCTGGCTTGACCAGAGACACCAATCTGGAGATGAGGCAATTATCTTTCTCCTTTCATGCTTCTCTCTTTCATCCATCTGCTGCAATTAGCACATTGGCTGCAATAGTGATATCAGGGACTAGAAAGTCCCAATCTCTCATCACTAATAAACATGATAATCTTTTAGGGATTTCTGGGGTTTAAACTTCAAGACTGGATGATAAAACAGGAGGCTTCTTACACTGAGGTTACCACAGACTTTTAGGGGTTCAGTGCTTGAGGCTGAACGTGTCCTTTGCTGGGAATCCCAGCATCCCTGGTGGGCATGCAGTGCCCATGTGGTCTCAATTGCTCATGATGGAGCTGAGCTCAGAGAATCAGTGAGTGCTCAGGCTGGAAACATCTCCTGGGCAGTGGAAGCTTTTTGTCTGTTGCTTTTGGAGGACTACTGCACTTGTACCAAACCTAGGGATGTAAAACTGCCACATCTGCTGAGCCCCTCTGTGCAGGCAGAGCCCACCACCTCCCCAGTTACGGCCTGTGTGGTTTATGGGCAAGCACCTGTGGTAACACAGGCCTGATGGTGGCCAGGGTCTGCTTGGGTCTGGGGGTGCAGTGGGGTATGCCTATCCCAGCCCCATGTCTAGTGCTCTCTCCATGCCAGTGAGCACTCCACAGGCATTGGTGTCTCCCTCTGTCTAATGCTTCCTGTGATTTCATAGGAAATTTCTCTTGCAGTAGCAGCTGCTGCCAATTTGTGTAGTGATTTTTTCTCTGACCTCAGTTAATTCTTTTTTGTCTATTGCTGAGTGATGCTTAAAGTTTTCCATCAGTTTTTCACAATCCAGGCTCTGTGATGCCATTTCCTAGTGCTGAGGGGATCAGGATTGCCTCTGAGGGGTAGTGTGTAAAATGCACTTGAATACATCCCTTTCCCAGAGCAGCCGGAATTATGAAGAGACAGTGGTCATCTAGAAACAGCTCAATTGTGCTGCTCTTCAGCTCCCATTACTGCTTTTGAACACCCAGCTTGCTTTGGCCATTGAATGGGCATTAAGTGATGCCGCACCAGTGGAGTCCTCTCCCAGGCTTGACCTCCTTTGCTCGGCATCACCACACATGGGATCTGAGCTTGCTCCATGTTGATGCTTCTGTCTTCCGGGCTGTTGTGTTTTCATCCCCTGTGTCTTCACAGACAGTCCAGGTGGATGCAGGGAAGGTGCCTCTTGTAGGGTCACAGAGACTAAACATCAGTAGTCTGTGAGACACTGCCAAGTGTTCTTTTTCCCTGACTATCTGCTTGGCAGATGTTGTCCTAACCAGCTGGCTCCAGGACACAAGGGTGCTTTGATCTGCAAAGTTTCTGGTTCTCAGCACACAGCTGTCTCCCTCATCACATCCCTGTGGGGCCAGGGTGCTGCTGTGACAGAAGGCAACTGCTGGACCTGTGTCCCTTTCCCACTGTGTTTTGGGGATCAGTGGGATACTGTCCATCAATGGATCAGGTGTGAGGAGGACTTTTCTTCCCATAAGAGCAGACCTGACTGATGCCCTACTGAGCACATGGAGGTCGGGGTGAGCGGTGCATGTGTATGTCCCCATCTAGAGTTTGCCACCACAGGGAAAATGGGGTGCATGGTGTGCCTGGCTGCCTGCAGCACTCCCCCTCTCATGAAGGATGGGGCCAACAGTGATTCAGGGTTTGTGGGATGAGAGCAGGTTTGGCTCCGACCCATCTTTCCCCATGGCAAGCGGCTGCCTTCTCTCAGCGGGGAGGCTGTGGCTCTCACAAAGAGTCTCCTGTGATTCTGCAGCTATGCACTCAGCTGGACTCTGAAGCCTTTTGTTGAACTCTTTTTTCCCCCTTTTGCCTTTGGGATATGTCAAAAGCTGACTTCTCTGCTCTGGATAACAGACACGTCTGGTGCAGGCATGGATTAGGTCAGCTCTCACTTGCTAGACGAAGAAGGAGGAATGTGGTTTTACACTGAACTACCGTCACGCAGGCAAAGCAAATCCTTTTGATAAGAGAAGGGGGGAAGTTCCCTCACCCCATGCCTGTGATTACGGCTTGGAGCCTGGCTGCAATATCAGCTCCTGGTGTTGTGCAAGAGTGGAAGAGTTTGTTCTCCTCGCCTGGGTATTTCATCACCCCCCAGCCTGTGCTGGTATATCTTGCTGTTCAGTGGTGTGAACCACCATCCTCTCTGTAACTTGGCAAAGACTTGCTTTCTCTTCTGCAACCCTGATACATGCCATGTAAGCCCTAAAGCTCAGTAGTGGAGAACCTGGGCTTTAGAGCAGCTTGCTAAACACAGATCCCACAGTCTCTCAGCTGCAGAGGACTTGCTGCAAGAGTAATCCTGTGCCCTTCTGGTTCATTGTTAGGAGGGGAGTGCAGGACCTCTATGTTTAACATTTCACCTGATCATATTTAAACGAAAATGAGGTTTTTGTCCCCTTCCACTTTTATATTTTAGAGGTAAAAAACTTTTTCCACTTTATGGAGACCTCATAGCAGCCTTCCAGTATCTGAAGGGAGGCTATAAGGATGCTGGAGAGGGATTCTTCATTAGGGACTGTCATGACAGGACAAGGGGTAATGGGTTAAAACTTAAACAGGGGAAGTTTAGATTTGATATAAGGAAGAAATTCTTTACTGTAAGGGTGGTGAGGCACTGCAATGGGCTGCAAAGGGAAGTTGTGTTGT